>PVHP010030326.1:0-21650 GCA_004024765.1 Zapus hudsonius
ATTCATTTCTAGTAAGTAGTGGTGCATCCTGGCTGTTATACTAGCACTGGGGAGACTGAGGCAAGAGGTTTGCAAATTTAAGACCAGCCTGGGCTATGTAAGGAGCTCTTGGCTAACCTGAGCTACACAGCCAGACTCTGTTTCCAAAATTTAAAAACAAAACAATTTATTTTCCTTTAAATTAACCAGAGTTGGGTTCAGTTGGGTTCAAGAAGGAGGAGGATGAAGAAGACAAGGAGGAGAGGAATGCTGTGTGATATGTTTTAGGAGAAATATTTGTTTAGAAATTTTTGAGCTGGAGAGTTGGCTCAGCTGTTAAGGCACTTGCCTCCAGTGCCTAAGGCCCTGGGTTCAGTTCCCCAGGACCCACATGAACCAGACATACAAGGTGGTGGCCCTTGTGCTCTCTCTCTCTCTCTCTCTCTCTCTTTCTCTTTCATCTCTCTGCTTGAAAAATGAATAAATAAAATATTAAGAAAAAAAGAAATTTTCACCTTACCTTGATGGAAAGCAATATATAACCTTTTTATGACATGGCAAGTGTGATTGTAAAGAAGGAGAATATGTACTCTGTTTCCAATTGACTACCAGATTCAGCTTCATTGCAGAACTTAGCATGTTGGTCTTTAGTTACCATTGTTAGTATTGTTACTTTGACCATGTTTTCACAAGTTATGATTTGGGTTACAAAATAGGCTTACCAAAAAGTTTGTTAACAAAAAAGTTTCACCAAAAATAACTATTTTAACAACAATTCATCTTTTAGTATATATAGCAGGGTGTTTTTTTTCAGATGACCTTTTCAGTTCAAGGAAATCTAAACCAAATATTAATCATGTGGAATAAGGTTGGAAGAACCATTGCTCCAAGCAAGCATAAAATGAAGTGTGCAGGTAGATCTCTGTCAGCACAACAACCTGGCATTCCACAGGCCAGGACTTCCTAGTTCCAAGGTCAGTTTATTCCTCAAAGAAATGCTTGCACATGTTCACCAGGCAGTGTGCACAGCTGTATTCCACCAGCACAGTTCAGTATGCAGACACAGAGGAAAGTGCACTGCAGAGCTCTGTTAATATGAGGTACAGTAGAAAGCAAAGTGAGTTTATATTATTTCGCATTAGGGAGGGTTTTCCCTGAGGGGTGGAAATGACATTGGGAAGAGAGAAGTCTCTAGAATGATGCTCTGGGGCACATCCAATTCTTTCTTGTTTTATTGTTGATATCTTTATTATCCTTGATTAGATACATTGTATGAGCAAATCTTTTGATGGTACCCCCATTTCCCTCTTCCCTGTCCCCAACCCTCTTGGGGCCCTCCTCAGTGGGCATACTAGATCAGTCCACAGGATAGAGGGTTATGAATTGCTCTACAGGTATCCATTTCTCTCCCCCACCCATCCCTTTCTTCTTTCTCCAAATATCATTGATCAATTTCCTCTGGCAGCTCATATAGTGCCTACCAGCACTACACATGCTACCCTCTAGGAGCTGGTTGCCATTCTGTTGTGTAATGACCCTCTCTGGTTTCTTCAGCAATAGGGTCTTACCTTTGGCCTGCAAGAGCTTTGACAGAAACCTGTCTTGTTTTGGGGACCTCGTGGGTCTCTGATCAACAGCTCAATTCTTGATATGAATTGGTTTCATTCGTCTGTTAAGCTTTTGAAAAACCATCAAATTCCAAACTTTAATGGAATTTACTTTCTTCCATGTGTCTGTCAGTGACAGATTTACGACTTAAACATCCACGTAATTATTTTCATTTGGTGTTTACTGTTACTATCTCTTATTCTCTATATTTTTGTGAGACCAAATATAATGGACATTGTTTTCTTAGACAACTTCTCTAAATAGATAAATCAGAATATTATTTTCATTCTTAGAGTATTCAGATATAATTGTATTCACTTACAAATTTGGAAGCTTTCTTTTTGAGAAGTAAAGAGAAGTTTTCTACCTTCATCTAAAAGTGAAAAACTTGATTTTTCTTCGTGATGGTTTAAAATCTGTTACTTTTTAAACTGGCAAAGAAATAATCCAAGAATTGCTGGCACAACCTACATAAGTGGTGATGGAGGTGGAGAGAATGCTGGACTTCCACCGCTGTCTATTCATAAGCAGCATGTTTAACCACTTCTAGCAGCACTGAACACTCCTGGGTTATGTGCTCCTTTGGATGAAAGTTATGGCTAACTTATTTACTTAACTGATTTTCATTTATTTATTTTAACATGTGTCTTGAAGGAGAAAAAAATGCTCTTTGCAAAGCATTTGACAGGAATGCTAAAATAAATTCAAGATAACAATGCAACTCCTTCTGCACACCATGACTAGCTTTGAGTGCTAAGACCTAGCATGCAAACACTTATTCCAAAAGTCCATGAATGAATCCAAGCACAAATAAAGTATTGTGCTGCAAAAGAGATTTTTGATTTAGGGAAGAATACTGATTACAAGAAGTTCCTTTCGGTGATTTCATTACTTTTGTTTTGAGACCATTTGGGAGAACATGCACAGACCTTCCAAAAACAATAGCTGCCTACTATTAGCCATGAGTGGGAATAACAGGGCCCAGCAACAGTTACTGGGAATTATGCCAGCTAAAGACAGTGTCCTATAAAGTTGACATTCTAATTGCTGCCTTTTAGGTTCTGATGTCTGGGTATGTCTGATCTGAGGTCCTTGCAGAGTGCAGGAGTTAGCTCAGTATTGCTTCTCACTTCCTTAGGTAAAAGATCCTGGGGAAGTATATCCCTCCCTGCTCATTGACTCACCCCTCAGTTATTTTATATTAAATGATATATAGTTTTAAAAAAATCTGTCCTCTGAAGGTTATGCTCTCACTTACCGAGCATCATAGCTTTAGGTTAGTTTCCCAATCCACTAACATGTTCTTTGCTAAAACATTACTCTAAGGAATCCTGGGAAGTATTTATGGTGTGTCCAATCATGTTCTGTGTGACCTGTGAAGACCTGTTCCACAATGTCAAAGTTGTTTCTCTTTTTGTATCCTGAGCCTCCAGCCTGAGGAGAGTCTTAGTGTTTAGTGAGTACACAAAGCAACAGTATGTGGTCCAGAGCAGTAAAGAAGAACTGGAGCTCCTCAATAAAACCCAGTGTGGATCTGGAGAAGGCAGTCATGCCCTGGGCCACAGGAAGCCAGGCATGAAGGGAGACAATCACCAGTGCTCAGCTCCCAGCTCATCAACTGACCACCCATCAGGCCAAGGGAAGTCCAGTCCTGCAGCTTCAGAACTCCTGACTAAAGTCTCCTTTGCAGGGAAACTAACCAGTCAATACCAGTCAGTACTGGCTTCATTCAGTTCTCCAACTCTGTATCACTTTAAGTAGGTTTACATTTACATATACTTTTGTTTAATAAACTTATTTATTGTTAATAATTAGATACAATGTATAAGCAAGTCTTGTAATGGTACTCCCATTCCCCTCCTCCCTGTCCCCAACCCACTGGGGTGTGGGGGCTCCTCAGTGGGATTGCTGGATCAGTCCATAGGATAGGGGGTTATGAATTGTACACTAATTAGCCAGATTTTTTTTTTCTTTGTGTGTTGCTGAGGGGGGGCAATGACTCTAGATATTCTCCCCACCATGACTCTTACAATCTTTCTGGCCTCTCTTCAGAAAAGTTTCCTGAGTCATGGTGGGTGTAGCTTCTCAGCTCTCTTGTTAGTGGGAGTTTCCCCTTGGAGTCCTGGTTCTTGGTCTCCTTAAGGGTTTGGCATGGATCCCACTTCCAGTTAAGGGTTCCTTGTCTCTGAGCTGATCTCTTAGCCAATCAGCAAGCCATTGATTACCTAAGCATTGATTAGCACCACTATTGCACAGATAAGCACTTCTAGGTTTGCTGGTCTCTTGTTGTCTAGCAGTGTCCTCAGCATTCTCATAACATCCATAGGTGTTATATATCAATGTCCTCTGCTTTCTCTGAATATCGCTGGCCATTTTCCCCTGGCAACTCATGTAATGCCTTCCAGCACTACACAGACTCCCATTTGGGGGCTGGTTTCCTTTCTGAACCCAGCAGGGTCTCTCACTGTTTTATTGTGGGAACTTAGGAGAGATCCCACACAATGTTGTCATGTTCCTCTTTAACTGCCCCCCCCCCCAAACCTGAACGTTTCCCTGCCTCCTGCAGGATGAAAATGGATATTCTAGTTTGATTTTTTTTTTCTTGGAACATATATGTACTTTTTTCTGGAGATTTTTGTTTTTCAATTCTGCATCCCAATATCCTAACAGCAGTTAGGGTTATTTCTTCAGAGGGAGGATTGTGACAGTTAACTCCTTCAGGCAAGTTCCATGGATTCCATGTACCTGACACCTTCCCCTTGAGTGGGAGGTGTCTCTAACTAGAGTTCAAACCTAATCCTGAAACCAGTTGGTCAAAAATAGACCAACCAGCTGTCTCTCTGCTCACCTGGGCCAGGGAATACTCATTGAACAAAAAATTCTGTCTTTTCTTCCTCACATGGCCTAGCAAAAGGACTTTAGGTAAGGGCGTCTCATCACAGCCTAATGACCTTGGTGAGGGGTATGTATTTATTTCCCACATTAACCTTTCCTTCTCATGATCTTACCTTCTTCTGCTAGTTCAGCTGAGTAGCACAAATTTTGCTAAAACCTCTCCCACATGTTCTCTCCACACTACTGGCTGGAGTTCTCTGTAACTTCTCATTTCCTTTTAATTAAGGTATGGGCTACTTTCCCTACCCCACTCCCAAATCCTCTAAACTGATTCCAATCTGAAATAAATGCATGTGGTGAAGAAAATGCTCTCTATCTAAGTTTGGCCAATTCTTTGGCATGCTGAGATATGAACTCTGGGGGAGTACAGTGAGTGAAGCTTCGGGAGTTCACCCGACTGTTACAAGTCCCCACCACTACAGTCTGATGACAGTCTGTGGTTTCTTCAGCAGTCTTAACTTTTGCCTGAGGTGGGTATTCAAGAGCTTTGACATAAGCCTGTCTTATTTTGGGGACTTCATGGGTCTCTTTGACCAACAGCTCAGTGTGGGAAGCAACCAATTATAGGGACAGGGAGTTATAGGTCAGAGCCACTTGTCTTGGGGTTAGGCTTCCTTCCAACTTATTCAGCGCCCTTCTCACCAGATGATGGCCCCAGCTTCCTTAAGAGCTTACTGTATGAAAGTAAGGATTTTAGGGTTTAGATTCATTATTAGTTTAGATTAGTGTATGTCTCCCTCTGTCCTCCCATTCCCCCTACCTTCCAGTCCCTTCCATCCCTTTTCAGTCTCTCAATTCACCTGCCAGGTTTGCTTACCATTCAAGCTTAACCTGGTTTAGAAACCATAGATGAGGAAGAGAGAATATGTGGCATTTGTCTCTCTCTCTCTCTTCTTGTGTGAGTTCACTAAGTATGATAAACATGGTTGAGCAAATGTCTCTGTGCGGAAATGAGAAATCTGGAGGGTAGATGCCCAGTAGAAGGGCATCCTTCCGTCCATTGGTAGGTCTATATGCAACTTTTTCAATAGCCTTTACACTGTTTTCCATAGTGATTGTACAAGTTTGCACTCCCACCAACAGTAAGTGAGGTTTCCCTTACTCCCTTCCCCCCCATCCTGGCCAGCACCTATTGTTAGTGGATATTTTAATGATTGCCATTCTGACTGAAGTAAGGTGGAATCTCATTGTTTTTTTGATTTGCATTTCCCTGATTGTTAGGGATAATGAAAATTTTCTTAAATGAAAATTGGCCATTTGTGTTTCCTCTTCTGTGAATTTCCTGTTGAGTTCAGTGCCCCATTTTGTGAGAGGGCTGATTGATTTTTTTTCATTCATACATTCTTATTGCATAAACTTTAATAAAATGCCAGGCATCAAATTTGCTACATATATACTTTCTCTACATTCAGTTATTTCCATAAAATAAGCACAAAACAATACCTATCACACTAGTTGTTGTAATGTTAAGGAAATAAAGTTCATAAATTTCCTAACACTTTAATAGATGCATAGTAGGTATTCAAAACAATAAACTATTAATATTGAACATGATGGACAGAATTTAATCCTATGGTAGGTGCAAGCAGTCGGACTGACACTTGATTATTTGTTGTTTAAATATTTTCTGATCCTCTCTGAAAAATTGAAATTTCTATTAGTTTGTAAATAAAAGTGGACTTTCTGTAATAAGTCATTATACTGTGGCACTTAAGTATGATAGAATGCTTAAAATGTAATTATGTATTCTTGCATTATAAATGTCTTGAAAGGACCATGACTCATTGGCTTCACACTTGCTAAATACAAGGTCCTTCTCCAATGATGATCATTGTTGCCCTACTTAAATATCACCTCTTACAAAGAACTTTAATGATTTAAAGATCAAGATTGGCAATATTTTCTGAAAGCATGTGATAATCCATGAGTTGAGTACTTAAAATTACTTTAGGCCTTCTTGGCCCAAATTTACCTTCCCCTCAACTGAAAATATTATGGCTTCATCACTGAGTCTTATGATTTTATTATATTCGAGTAATACTTCAATGTATAATTCATTGATATATCTTGGTAGTAATAAACTTAAAACACTTTTTCCTAATCAAATTTTGGGAGACATACTATACAGCACCTTTTTAGGAGAAAACATGCCCACATACCACAACTTATAAAGAAATGCCTTATAGTTTGGTGGATGGATTAGGAGACGTGGTGCTGAGAGGGGGGACTGAAAACTTGAATCTATGTTAATTATTCACATGTTTTTTAAGGTTTAGCTTGCATTGTAATGATAAACAAAACCATGTATTATAATTCATTAAATCATGAGATTGTTGTTTCAAATTTGTCTTTTGCCAATCACTAAAATTCTTTAATTTCATCATTTACATATGAGAATTACATGAGAAAATGCTGATAATTTACTTTTTTTCATTTGGTTAATAACCTGCATCACTGGTTATCAAACAATTCACGCATAAGGATGGTTGCCATTTGTGGGCTTTTGGACCACTTCAGTACCTCCCCCTGTGTCCCTGTCAGGTACCATCAGTGCAGAGGGTAATCTTTGAAGCCCTCTATTCAATTGCTCCAGAAGATTTCCTGTTGGTATTGCTAAATGAGGGCACAGAGAACAAAGGGTTAAGGATGTTTGAGCAGGTGAAACCCCGATAATTTGGTAGGCATTTCCCAGCTCTGTCAACCTTGTCTCCCAACCCCCAAAGCAAGTTACAGGAACATGACATTCCCATCTCAGCATGACTGGCAATGGGTGTCAGACCCAAGTAACAAATTTCCCTGTACCCATCCCCACGGACCATGGCTAGTATCACATATTTCCCGCCACTCAGGCCCCCCAAATATACAAATTAGGTATTCACAGGTTGTCTGCATTCACCTATCCCCTGGCAGACTCACCACCACCCCGACTATCCAATCCCCTTCCCCTCCTCCCCTGCTCCTCATCCCCCTGCCTCCTTTCCCTATAAATGTAAGCTCTCCCAATTGAATGAAGAACCACGTGGATACACAATACACATCTGCTCATGTGTGTACTCCCCCACCACACCTTGCATAGGCCCCCAGCTCTGTGGAACCGCCCTGAGACAGAGAAGCATCCACCAGCCTTCGCTCAGCTTCTCACTGCTTTCCCTCCGTGGTGGCTGATGGCACCTCCAGAGGAAGAACGACAATTTCCCATGGCCAAGCTTTGCTTGTTCGTGCAGAGCACTCATACCAGAATCATGGATTATAAATGCCATGGCGTTACAGTCACTAAGAGGAGCCTTTGACCAGAACGATGGACACTGGTCACATAGATATGAATACCCACTTCCTCATCTCTTCAGAGAAATGATTCAAGAAGAAAACACCATTTTTCTACAATTTCCCCATGGAGTTATGCTCCAGTTGTCCACCACAATAGCTGATTAAATGACTTACCCTTGATTAACTGCTCTCTTCTCTTACCTTCCCTAAGGTTCCAATAAATACCTCAATTTCAAAAAAAAAAAACAAAAAACTGGAAAATCTAATCCTTCAGAACTATATCACAATGCCAGCATTTTGTTCATTGTGAACATTGTGTAGGGACTGTGTTCAATTTAAGCCTCCATTAAATAAGACTTGAGAAATGTTGCATTGGTAGTGCCTTGTCTGTCCTTGTGGTCAGAATAAAGGGGCATACACCTTTAAAATAAACAGGCCTGGGAAAATGGCTCAGTGGATAAAGCACTTGCTGTGCAAGACTGAATACCTGAGTTTGGACCATCAGAACACACATAAAAAGGATATGTTGTAGTGTGAGCATCTGTAGCATCCACTAGTAGGTTTGTTGGCTGGCTGGCATGGTGAACACTGCCAGCAGTGAGCAATGAGACACTTGCCACAATCAAGTATAAAGGTAAGGACTAAACCCAAAGTTATTTTGTCACTTCCATATATGTACAATGGCATACATATACCCTTGCTCACACACATGCTTGGGCACATGTACACACACACACATACATACACACATACACACACACACACCACAAAGGAAATAAAAAAATTTAAAAATAAAGCAAACAAAAACCTCCAGCAAGATTTCTGTTTCTTAAAATTACTTATTTATCTTTCATGTTAAGAAAAATCCAGACATTTCTCTATCAAAACTGCCCCTTGCCCAAATTCCCCTAATAAATATTCTTGTCACAAAAATATCTGATATATTTTTTTAAATCCCTGATCTCATGCTTGTATAAACACATCAACAACTTGGCTTCCATACTAGTTAGTGTGTGTTTTGTTGATTGAACACATAAAATGTTTGTTATCTTTTTCCTTACAAATATAGCATTCACAAAACAATATGGACTTCATAAATAGGAATACCTATATCCTCTACCTTCAAATTGGTTTTATAAACACATAAATGAGGAGATCAATATCAGTAGGGACTTTACAACTAACTACCAGCTTTTTCTCCCTCAGACCCATGGCTTTGGTATATTCCATTGGAGTTTTCTCTGGGTAGCATTAGGCCAACTAGAGAAAACATGAACCATTTCAACATGACCGTGAGTCTAACATACACAGGTCAAGAAGCCTGAAAAACAACTAATCTGAGCACCTGGAGGTCTAGTTGTTTACATTCTTCCTGGCTTCTTCTAATTCTAAAGCCATCTGCTTTTGAGCCTGGATTCTGAGAGAAACCAAAATAAAAGTCTGCAGAGTTCCAAGGGAGAAAGCCACTAGCTTTGGGTGAATCCAATCTATAATCCTACTCTCCACAGCACATGCCACCCCTCTGCCTTAGTCCTGTCTTCTTGGGAAACTCAGTTGGTTATAGTGAGTTTCTAACACAAGGTTTCATTCACAGATCAAATTATGCAGCTATTATTACGATTTCCATTTTTCTCCACAAAGAAGCCAATTCAACACTTCCCCTCTAGAGCAGCTTGGAAGTGGAATTGTTTCTGGCAAGGTCCAGAGATTTCTGTCCAGCCATATTACCTAATTGAAGTTCTATCCAAAATGAGGTCAATTTCAACTCTAAATCGGGATGCAACTAAGCTAAATATATGAATGAAATATTAGTGGAAGATACATCTTGAAAAGGTAATATAACAAAGTTACTTATTTTCTTCCTTTTACTGTATACTGACAGAAACTTTTAAAAACATATCAAAAAGAAAAATGAAATCATTACATTTGCAGGAAAATAGATGTAATTGGAAGTCATTATGTTAAATGAAATAAACCAGGCTCAGAAAGACACACGCCAAGTGCTCTTTTTTATATGTGAAACCTAGATTTAAAAGCATATACATGTGCATATTTACATGTTTGTGTGAGAGTCATAAAAAATCTAGAAAATGGCTTGTGAGCAAGAAGGAGGAAATTATAGGAGGATGGAAACTGGAGAGCTTAATGGAATGCATGTGATAAGAAAGCCGAAAGTGGGATTAACTGGCAGAAGAAAGTGGAGCAGCTGAGATGGGGAGAATGCCCCGGGGTGGGGGGAGAGCAGGGGAGAGGCCTGAATCTGAACCAAGTGTCATGGACACATATCTGTGAAATCCACTACTTCGCATGTTAACTGAAAGAACTAGTCAGCCACTTGGCACATGTCTGCTATAAGAGAACACAGAGGTGGCCGCTGATAAGCCTTTGCCAGTTTTCCTAAATGTCAATCCAATTGACACTATGAATTCACATTCAGAATTCTCAGGAGGCATAAGTAATAGCATTCCAGGAAATTGCTGCATTGAGCAAGGATTCAAGAAACATTCATAAAATTGTCTCATAGACATGAACATATCATGTGCTGTTGTGATTTTCTTTGTTTTGATTTTATGTTGTATTTGTGAAGTAAACGGATCTAAAGGCTAATTTGGCTTTGCTTGGGGAAAAGACTAAAACTTGAATTTTTAGAAGACATTTCCAGTCAATTTAAACTTTCAAACCTTAATTTATATCCAGTCTCTACATTACTTCCCTTTGCAATACCCTACATAAGGAAGAATGCAATTTTTAGCCCTTGCCAAATAAGACATAGGAAAAGAACGATCACAGTTGAGCTGGGTGGGAAAATGTTTGCAGATTTCAAAGCTCTCCACTTAAAGAGCACCTGTTTCATTTTGTCTGCATCACACTTAGGAAAACATAGAACTCAATGGATCTCACTAACTCTGCCTAAAGATTCAAATTATCCAACTTGATCCCCAATGTTTCTGCTTAAACATAACCTCAAAGCTCATCTGATTATACACATCTCAGGACATTTCTTTGTGCTTTCTGCATATGAGAGGGTGGGGATAGAAATTTCACAAGAAAACTTTCCCAGGGGATATTAAATTTTGGACTTTGACCCAAAAATAAACCAACAATACCAGAGATGCAATTAGTGTCTTGAATTAAGAAATGTTATCTCATTCAAAATATTCTAAAATGTTAACTGAGTGGAAACAGCAATAAATAAGGCATCTCTTCTTGGAACCTTCTCTAGCCTTCCCATAAGACTCCCTCTCCCACCCCCGCTCTGCCTCTTGCCCTCCCACCTCCTAAGGGCTTTTTGTTTCTGTGTCCTTTAATGACTTTATTTAAAGGAACTGTTAACTCTCACAGTACCAGGATGAGAGAGTGAATACAAACTCCCCAGTCCCTTCTACGTTCTAATGGATGAATCATGAAATGTTACCAAATTATTGGGAAAAATGACAAAAAAAAACTGCAGTCAATAACTTCATCTTTGGCTAGTGCTCCATCACTTTATAACTCATTTATATAAATAATAGCTTGTTCCTTCCAGTAGTTTTGCACAATACTGTAAAAATATGGCTTTTTGGTAGTTCCCATTCCACTCAGTTAATATTTTTGAATATATTGAAGTGTTAAATGGTAAGACCCTATTGCAGAGGAAACCACAGGATGTGGTCACAGGACATGAAGAGATCTGGCCCATGAGTGTCTTTACATGAGTACTTGAGAATTGGACCTTGGATGGCAGGCTTTGCAAACAAGTGTCTTTAACTGCTGAGCCATCTCCCCAGCCCGAGTCTATTAATAGATGAGGAGATATTATCAAATGACTCAGTGTGAAAAAAAGGCAGAAGACCAGTTTGCACAGCAGGCTTAAGAATTCCTACAACAGAGTTCCTCAGCATGCCTCATTAGCTGATGGCTGTGCTGCAGGTTACTTCATCATCTTTGCAGGATTCAGATATGGCCACTGCTCTTCTGAATGCCTTCTGAGTAGATTTGGGACTCCATCCCTCCCTTGCTCTAAGAATCTCGTCAAGTTATTGACCACTGGAGAAATTTTTACATACAGAGAACCTAAATTTACCACAGCATATCAAAAAAGTCATTCAGCTGTTACAAATTGAAAGGGGTATTAATTAACCAATTGGGTAAGCAACACCTATGGTTTCCTGGCTTGGGGGATAGGTAACATCACTGATCTGCATTGAGTTTCCTCAGGCTGATGGGGGATTTGCTGAGTTCTCTGTCAAAAGGATGTGGACAGGACGTGTACATGAATGATAGAATGGAAGCTAGAACATGACTGCAGAGACTGACACTGGACTAGAAGAAGCAGAGGAAAGTTAATATTTTCTGCTATTTTTTCATATGGATAAGCAGCTTATTGAAAAGTTAGACTCATAGGGACAAAATAACAACAATAACTTTCTTAAAACAATGATCCTTCCTATGGACATATCATTCTTTACCGCTCTGGGTGGCATTTCGGTCAAACCATTATCTCTGCATTTTAAAAACCAGCAAGATGGCTCTTAGGGAAAGGATCAAGTTTTGAATGACCCCAGTAACATGGTGCTATGGCTGTGGGTGGTGAATATTCAAATTCCAGCTCTTTCTTGTAGCAATGCTTATAGATTTTCAGAGATCTCACGAGCAGGGACCTCCTGCCTGTAGTTCCTAATCAATGATAAATTCACTCTGATAAGCCCTGGTGAGCTCCAAGCAGGTCATTCTGGGATTCCCTAGTTTTGGATACAAACCAAAGCTTTGCTATTTGGGTGCAATGAGAAAAAAAACACCTGGACAAAAAATGTCCCCTATCCCCATCTTTTAGCAAGATGAACTCCACAGGGAGAAACTTCCTCTTGGCTATGCTGCAGCATTCCCATGGATATTCCTGAAAGAAAGTCCAGTAAGTCACCAGCACCTCAGAGATGGCTTTCTCTAAAGCTTGTCCTTCAAAGCACACTGCCTGGCTCAGAGGAAGCTCCCAAGAGGGACAGATGACTAAAGCCTGCTTACATACCTTCTGCCTGCCTAGCTGGCCTAGAGCAGACCCTCAGGCTTCAGATGTCTAGGGAATCCTCCAATGTCAGTGGATCCACTAAGTTGTTGAAGTTCTACTGGACTTTAGGAACCTTTGTAAATGTCAGGTAGGGGTCTGATATGGTATTGATGAATTAGGGAATGATAAATTAGTGTCATTTCATGTCATTTCAATGTGTATTCCATTTAGTACAAATGACTATAAACTATAATTTGTTGATTTTGGTATACTTTTAGACCTTAGACTCATATTTAAATGATTATTTCTTGGAAACCTAAATGGGAATATGCAAATAATTTTATTGAAGCCATAAATTTTAGGAATGTAAAGTTATCTAATGAAATATAAATGGAGATTCCCTTGCTAGTGACTAGGGTTGTTCGTTTCCTTATTTATTTAAAGTACTAGAGAGGAAATCCAGGGCCTCACACAAACTAGATAAACTCTTCCTTCTCCCTTCCTTTTCCTTTCTTCCTTCTTTCCTTCTTTCTCTTTCTTTTCCTTCCTTCCTTCCATCCCTCCCTCTCTGGCACATATTACTTTCATAAAATAAGAGAATACAATCTTCTACCTTCCCTTCATTCTCTATCTACCTACCTCTATCTATCTATCTATCTATCTATCTATCTATCTATCTATCTATCTATCTAGCTAGCTAGCTAGCTAGCTAGCTAGCTATCATCTATCTATCGTGGTCAGCTTTCTAGTTGCTGTGCAGAAAGAACCCAAACAAAAGCGGCTTGTGGAGGAATGGGTTTATTTGGCTTATGGACTCGAGGGGAGACTGCATCCTTGCAGGGAAAACAATGGCATGAGCAGAGGGGTGGTCATCACTTCCGCCACAGCACTGGAAACAGCGGCAGGAAGGTGTGCCAAATACTGGCAAGGGGAAGCTGGCTTATAACCCACATAAGTCTGCCCTCAACAACACAGCTCTAGTGAGGTTCTAATTCCTGAATTGCCATCAGATGAGGATCGATTACCTAGAACACATTCATTTGTTTGGGAGAGGACACCTGGATCAAACCATGACAGTTCGCCCCTGACCCCCACAAGCTAATAATCATACATGATGTAAATACAATGTATTCAGCTCAACTCTTAAGTCCCCACAGCTTTCAATTGAGCCATAATACCAAAAAAAACCCATAATGGCACAGAACATTCACAATGCAAAATATGAGGCACAGCAAAAACATATCGACCAATACAAGATTTAAAACAAACAGGGCACCATCAATCTCTAACTCCAAGCTCAATGATTATAACCAATAACATGTCTCTTGGAGATCCGATTCTACCCCTCCAGCTCGGCTACTCACAGTCCGGGAAAACTTCATCCGGTGCTGGCAGCTTGCCTTGGCATCTATCCATAGTCAGGGAATTCTTTGGGTCTCAATTGCAACACACAGTTCCTCCTCATGGCTTCATTGGACTCCATGCAGGCAACCTAGCACACCTGCTTCACATGCCAATGGCCATTTTTCAAAAAGAAAACTGTGTTGCAAATCCAATGACCCTCTCTTCCTGTATTTGTTATACTCCACAGAACCAGGTGGCAAGAACCAGGTGGGTTACCAACTTGTTAATCCAGGGGGGAACAAAGCATTCAGGCCCCTTACTTCAAAGGATCTTCATTCTTCCTGTTGTTCCAATGCAGACCAGCTGGCCCAATCTCAATGGTTGTAATCTCTCAAACAATTGCAGGTGAACAGGCAGCAGTTTCGACCCAAAAATATTTCTTTTTGTGCCATCTCCATCTGCTCACACCAGTCCATCTTTACATCAAGCAACCCTGCACAGGTTTCTAGGACACAGGCAGGCAGAACGCAGCAAGCCTCTCACACAAACTGCTTCTGGCATAGTTCTGACAAAGTTCTTTCTCCCCCTCGTAAGCCAAACCTCACAGTCCATAGTTCTATAGCATTCAGGTCTTCCAACTCTGACCAGAATGGGTCTATCACACTGTACTTACAGTACTACAAGGTACCTCTTAGGATCAGGTTTCTAATCCATCCACATTCCTCCTGCAGATCACTTCCAAACCTCAAGATCAGGGTTCTAGCAGCAACAGATTACCCCACAACCTGGTACCAAAACTGTTGTGGTCACCTTTCTAGTTGCTGCACAGAAAGAACCCAAACAAAAGCGGCTTATGGAGGAATGGGTTTATTTGGCTTATGGACTCGAGGGGAGACACCATCCTGGCAGGGAAAATGAAGGCATGAGCAGAGGGGTGGACATCACCTCTGCCACAGCACTGGAAACAGCAGCAGGAAGTTGTGCCAAACACTGGCAAGGAGAAGCTGGTTTATAACCCCAAAAGCCTGCCCCCAACAACACAGCTCTAGCGAGGTTCTAATTCCTGAACTGCCATCAGCTGAGGATCGATCACTGAGAACACATTCATCTGTTTGTGGGAGACACCTGGATCAAACCACAACACCATCTATCATCTACCCATCTATGTCTATCTCCCCACATTGAGAAGCAAATATCAAAGGCAACAAGCAATATTGTTTATAAAGGCAGCTAGCATTTGACTCATCAATGTAGATAAAACCTTTTTTTACATATTTTATTTATTCATTTTCAAGCAGAGAAATACAGAGAGAGGGAGAGAGAGAGAGAGAGAGAGAGAGAGAGAGAGAGAGAGAGAGAGAGAGAGAAAATGTAACAGGGCCACCACCCTGTGGGTCTGGCTTATGTGGGTACTGGGGAATTGAACCTGGGGCCTTAGGCACTGGAGGCAAGCACCTCAGCCACTGAGCCATCTCTCCAGCCCTAGATAAAACCTTTTGACTTTACAATCTCTTGATCAGTTTTAAATATAAGTTGTTTTGTGATTTCTGCCTTTTAACTTACTATTTGCTAACTGGGCTAGGCCCCAACATTGCCTGCCTTGACTTCCCCCAGTGTTACTGTCCCTGCTCCCAGGGCCTTGTGTGTTGCTTTGCAAAATGAAAGGGTTTACTGAAGCAGAAGGCCCCATCCAATATTAGAAACATCTCCTCCCTGACTTTTTTTGAAACCATTAGGAAATCTTTGACCCCAAACTGGTTCCTGCAAAGCCCCTTCTGAACGCCTCATAGGAAGCTTCAGCCATACCTGAGTGCATCAGATTCACCAGCATCCCATCCCAGCCTCTCCTATCCACCTCCCCTCCAGGACTCCCCTCCCTGCCTTCCCTCCCAGGTCAATTTCCCCTATACTGGGAAGCAGCCAGAGAATTTGTGATAAATAAGTTAGCTGCCTGTCTATAGAAAGATGTGGCTTCCTTGGCCTTGCTCATTTGCAAGGAGGAGAAACAAACTGACTTGTGTAGATCAGTGATGGAATTAAATGCAAACCAGCAAACAGAAGATCTCAAGAATCAGCTAACCAAACTAACTGAAGACATAAGCAAATACAAAAGTGAGTATAATGAAACATTAAGTAAGTCCAACATTGATATGAAAACACAATACAACACAAAGATAGAAACAATCCAGAAAACTGCAGAAGAAAACAAAAACAAATGGAAGTAATGAAAACCTCTCTAGAATCCCTTACCACTAGAGTCAATAATTGGGAAGACAGAACCTCAGATATGGAAGACAGAAGAGAATGATAGAGAACTCAAAAATTTGAATAAGTTCAAAAAAGAAAGTGAACAAAATATGAGGGAGTTATGGGATACCATAAAGAAACCTAATCTAAGGATTATGGGGATCCCAGAGGGAGAAAAATCCCAGCCCAATGGCATAGATAATATTTTCAACAGAATTATTCAAGGAAATTTTCCTTATATTACGAGAGAAAGACCTGTCCAGGTACAAGGCACCCACAGGACTCCAGTTGGATTCTATCAAAGATGAAATGCTCCAAGGCATATCTTAGTTACAATACCAAATATCGAAAGTAAAGAGAAAGTGCTCAAGGTGGCAAAAGAGAAAAAAACTCATCACCTATAAAGGCAACCCCATAAACTTACCTCAGACTTTTCACTCAAAACCATGAAAGCCAGAAAGGATTGGAAGAATATACTTCTAGGACTAAGGAAGTATGGCTTTCAACCTAGACTACTGTACCCAGCAAAGCTATCCTTCATAACAGATGGAGAATTGAAAGTGTTCCATGAAATAAGCCAGCTGTATGATTAAGCCAAACATACAGAAAATATTACGGGAGATCTTCCACAAAGAAGAGACAAGCAATCTAACTCAGGAGAGCAACAGAGAACAAGCACGATAATCAAAAGCAATGTGCTAATAATAGTACAGGCAGCAACCCCCATAAACCCTCAAACATGGCAGGGCTTAAAGCAATCCTCACAGTTATAACTCTGAACATAAATGGACTAAACTCTCCTTTAAAAAGACACAGGCTAGTAGGCTGGATCAGGAAAATCAACCCTTCCATCTGCTGCCTTCAAGAAACACACCTTACCTCTAAAAACAATAATCTCCTAAGGGTAAAAGTTTGTAGAACAATTTACCAGGCATGTGGAAATAAAAAGCAAGAGAGTGTGGCTACATTAATATCTGACAAAATTAACTATCAATCAAAAGCAATAAAAAAGCATAACACTAGCCACTTCTCACTCATCCAGGGAATGTTCCAGAAAGAGGATATCACTATCATAAATATATATGCAACAAACTCAGTTGTACCACATTTCATGAAGCAAAATTTACTCAAAAACAAAACAGAAATAGACTCTAATGCCATCATAGTAGGAGATTTTAATACACCACTATCATCTATAGACAGATCATCCAAACAGGTCAGCAGGGAAATAATGGAACTTTACAACACCATAGACCTGCTACAAATGACAGATTTATATAGAATATTCCACCCCAAGGACACAGAATTTATATTCTTCTCATCAGCCCATGGAACCTTCTCCAAAATTGACCACATATTAGGTCATAAAACATAAAACAGGAAGATTGATGTAGCCCCCAAATCATATCAGACCACAATGCATTCTAGTTAGAAATTAATGAGAGGAGCAGCAGAAAGTACACCAACTTAATCAACAAATGGGTCATTCAGTTAAATTAAAAATTTCCTAGAAGTAAATGACAACAAAGACACATCATACCAAAACCTGTGGGGCACTATGAAGGTAGTCCTAAGGGGAAAATTCATAACATTAAATGCCTTCATAACAAAAACATAGAGTTCTCAAATTAACCACCTAACCACCCAGTTGAAGCCACTGGAAATATTAGAACAATCCAACTCAATACGAAAAGAAATAAGATCAGAGCTGAGATCAATGAATTGGAAACGAAGAAAACAATTAACAAATAGATAAATCATAGAGTTTGTTCTTTGAAAAACTAAATAAGATGACAAACTCTTGGCCACTCTAATTCAATGAAAAACAGAGAAGGCCCAAATCAACTGAATCAATAAAGAAAAGGGAGAGGTCACAACAGACCCCAATGAAATTGGAAGAATCATCAAGTTATATTTCCAAAACCTCTACTCCACAAAATTGGAGAACCTGGAAGAAATAGATGAATTCCTTGACACCTACCAACTACCAAAGCTTAGCCCAGAGCAGATAAAGCTTCTAAATAAGCCTATCACATCCACAGAGATGGAAAATGTAATCAAGAACCTCCCAAAAAGAAAGTCCAGGACCGGATAGATTCTCAGCTGAATTTTACCAAACCTTCATCATAGAACTGAAACCACTCTTTCTGAAGCTTGTTTGAGGTATAGAAAAAGAGGGAAAGTTTCCAAACTCCTCTATGAAGCTAGCATCACCCTAATCCCCAAACCAAACAAAGATGCAACAAGAAAACTATAGACCCATATCCCTGATGAGCTTAGATGCAAAAATCCAAAATCCTCGCAAACCGGATACTGTGCCACATCAAAAATATCATTCACCTCGACAAAGTAGGCTTAATACTAGGGATGCAGGGATGGTTCAACATACGGAAGTCAATTAATGTAATACACCACATTAATAGATTCAATCACAAAAACTACACTTTCATCTCAGCTGATGCAGAGAAGGCCTTTGAAAAAATTCAACACCACTTCAAGCTCAAAACTTTGGAAAGGCTATGCATAGATGGCTTTTACCTCAATATAATAAAGGCAATATACAATACTCCTAAAGCCCAAATCATACTCAATGGGGAAAGACTCAAGGAGTTCCCACTTGAATCAGGAACAAGACAGGGGTGTACACTCTCACCACTGCTCTGTAAGCTCTTGAGAAAGAAGTGGGCATTTTCTAGTAAGAGGGGCCATGAATGGAAGGGGAGGAAACCAAACTCCATGAAAAATTGATCAGACCTGCAACTCCCTGTCCCATTCATTGAATCCTTCCCACACTGAGCTGTTGGTCAAAGAGACCTACAAGGTCCCCAAAACAAGACAGGTTCTGTCAAAGCTCTTGAATTCCCACCCTAGGCCAAAGGTAAGATCCTATTGCTGAAGAAACCACAGAAAGACATCTAACAACACTGAGAGACCCTGTGAGATCCAAAATGTTATCCAGTCCCCAGATGGTAGCAAGTGCAGTGCTGGAAGGCATAACAAAAGCTGCTAGGGGAATTTGGTCAATGATACATGGGGAAAGCAGAGACCACTGATACAAAATGCAGTCTGTTGCCATGAGAAGGCTGAAAACACTTCTGGAAGAGATCATCAGACCAATAAATGATCACTGGTGCAATAGAGGTGCCAAAACCTGAGGGGGGGGTGGTATTCAACATCTTTTAAATTGGCCAAGAAATCAACTCAGTGACAAGGAACCCTTAACTGGAATTGTGACTCAGGGCAAAAATCCTACAGGAACCAAAAATTGGGGCTCCAAAAAGAAATCCCCATTACCAGGTAACTACAGAGAGGCTAATCTCAACAGAATTTTGCCAAATTAGAAAATTGTGTCTCATTTAACTTATACTGATCTCACTTTCCGATGGAAATTCTGCTTGTATTTTTCAGAAGACAGTGAGAGAGCTGTGGTTATTCCAACTCCACCAAAGAATCGCAGGTGGAAGGCTGATATCTCAGCAAGAGATGAACCACCCCAGGCCTATTGTGTAGGCCCCAAGTGAAACACTTGAGATAGTGGTGGGGCAAGAAAGAGACCTATAACCACAGCCAATCAGTCAGTGAGACAAACACCAATGACTTTCAATATAACTTAAAATAGAAGCACAGAGACTCTTAAGGTCACAACAACAATGATGAAACAGACTTGAAACTCTCCCTCATGACTCAGGGAACTGAGCAGAAGAGGGGGCGGAAAGATTGTAAGAGCCATGGTGGGAGAGATTACCCAGAGACATTCCCCCCTCAGCTACAATACATAAGGGGGGACAACCTTGTTGCTTCCTATACTATCCATGACCCCTTACCACATTGATTGATCCAGTATGCACACCGAGGAGTGTACTCAGTGGATTGGGAACAGGGGAGAGGGAAATGGGTATATAAGCATAATATTTACTCAATCAATATATCTAATTTTGGGCAGTAACGATAAAATTTTAAAAAAATTTAAAAAGAGAAAAAAAATAATGAACAACATAAGAATTTTAATATAATAAAATGGAATGAAGTATCATACCCCAAAGAACATCTTTGTAATTAGAATATTAGTTTGTGAAAATTTTGCAAAACAAATATGTATCTTATTAAGGCCATGGTCAGAAAAAGTTATAAAATCTTATTCTTGAAGAAAGCCTTAGGGTCTGGGCAGATGGCTCAGAGCATAAATTGCTTTCTGTGAGAGCTGAGAGTACAAGGATCTCATCTTAGATCCCTGGCACCCACATAAGAGGTAGCACACACAAAATCCCAGTGAGGGCAAACAGGAGGATCCCTAGGAGTTGCTGGCCAGCTAGTCTCGTCAAATCATTGAAATCTACATTAAGTGAGAAGCCCTGTCTACAAAAGTAAGGTAGACAAGCTGCCCCCTGAATACTTATTATATATTAATATATGCACACACACATATTATAGTAGCTTTCACTTTTGGTTAGAGAACCTTCTCTTTTCAGATGCAATCACTACATAAATGATGCAAAACTTACCATAGTGCTGAGAAGAAGTGCCTGTGGAGTGTTCAGCACTGAGACATCTCTTTCACACCTTCCAAGGCTCAGGGACCATTGAGGAAGAGGTGGGCAGAAAGAATGTAAGAGCTAAAGGAAGGGGAGGAGTGCTTACAATACTGTCTTCCCAACACAAAGTGGTCATAATATCCATGACCTCACAGTGGCTGATGTTACCTACACAACACCTACATAATAGGAGAAAAAATGATGACATCAAATAGAAGAGAGACTAGTTGGAAAGAAGAGATTCAATGGAGGAGAGCAGGGAGGAGTGTGGTAGAAGAGGATTATAATCATGGTATATTTATATTTTGGATGTTGCTAAAAATAGTTTCAAAAAGTAAGATGGAAAACAACTATAAATATAGTTGTACAAAATTTTCTGCATCGAGATGTGGCATCCTGCGGGTAGATGCCTAGTAGAGGGATAGCTGGGTCCATTGGTAGTTCTATGTCCATTCTGTCTAGAAGTCTCCACACTGCTTTCCATAGCAGTTGAACAAGTATGCAATCCCACCAGCAGTGAATGAGGTTTCCTTTTTCCCGCATCCTCGCCAGCAACGATTGTTGTTGGTTTTCTTTATGATTGCCATTCTGACAGGGTATCTCATTGTGGTTTTGATTTGCATTTCCCTGATGCTTAAGGATGCTGAGCACTTTCTTAAATGAGTCAAGGCCATTTGTGTTTCCTCCTCAGTGAATTCTCTGTTGAGATCAGTGCCCCATTTTGTGAGGGGGCATTTTGGGTTTTTGCTAATAATTTTTTTGAGTTCTCTGTAGGTTTTTGAAATTAGGCCTCT
>PVHP010030327.1:0-14548 GCA_004024765.1 Zapus hudsonius
CCAAATCCTGAGTTATTGCATTTGTTGCCTTGGTTAAAATACCTAACCCTCCAGAGCCTCACTTTCGCACCTGGACTGCACAGCCACACAGAACAAAGTAAGACATAAATGGGACAGAGTATTTAGAAGCACCCAGCATTTGGTGCCTAATAAACTTAATCTCCTTCTCATCAAAGAAGGGCTGGGCTAGCTAGATGGCCTCTGGGTCTTTCTACCCCACACAGCCTGACTCTGGACTGGAAGAAAGGCATACACCTGGGAAAACAAGCCTGGATTAGACAGCCAGGGAGAAGAAAGGAAGACTCTGAGAAATGGCCAGGGAACATTTGGAGGCCATCTCTAACAGTTCCCTGTTTCCTCCTCTAGAATGAAAACTAGTAGTAGATTGCACTTTAAAGTCCACCCTGAGGGGGCCTCAGTTTCCCCATTTGTATCGTGAAGGGGTAGGATTCCAACTCGGACTTTCCCTTTAAGAAAAGGAACGGGGTTGCAGATAAGAGGCCGGCCACAGGGTGCCGAGAGAGGGTCCCTGAGCAGGGCCCTTCACCCTCCCTGGAACACGGGACAGCCACCAAGGTCTTCTTAAAGCTTTTTTATTGTGCTAACACTGTTGCCTCGGAGCTCAGATCTTACACACACAACAATCAGTCCAGATCCCCACCCTCCCGGGGCTCGGAGCCCTCCGCCCTGGCTGGGGACATCAGGTCTGCACCTCCGCTTTAATGTCCACTGAGTCCTCCTCCTCCTCCCCCCCCGTCCCTGGCACTGAAGACTTGGAACCCGCGGGTGCGGGAGGGCTCTGGACTGCCTTCCTCCGCCCTTCCCCGCCCCCTCCCACTTTCGGGGAGGAGGCCCTGCCTCCCTGAGCCTTTCCGAGGGGAATTCCTCAGCATCCCCAGCCGCCGGGCAGCCTGGAGAGGGCGAGGCGTGCGCCCGCGCGCCCGAACTCGTCCCCAGCTGCGGGCAGAGAGCTCCCGCCGCCTCCCGCCGGCCGGGGCGCAGCCCGGCGCCGCGCGCGTGCTCACACTAAGAGGCCGTCCTTGCACGACTGCTGCACTTGCGCACAGTCGACACAGTCGTCGGCACAGGCGGCCGGCTCGGCGCTCTTGACCTTGACGTAGACCGGGGAGGGGCCCGCTTCGCAGGCCGCGGAGGCGGTGCGGGGCACCAGGGCCACGTCCTCGGGGCCGCCGCAGGGCGGAGGCGCGTACTTGCGGCGCAGGGAGCGGCTGACGTTCTGCGTCGGGTACCCCAGGAGGTGGGTGACGCGGCTGCCGCGCCCGCTGGCCTTGCACCCGGGCGCCACGGCGTCCACTCTGGAAAACAACAGGCGGGCGGGTGAGCGGGCTCCTCCACGGCGCGGCGTTGGCACGGCCTGGGCAGAGCTGGGGGCTCTTGGCAACCTCTAGTCTCCCGCGCCTCCCTCCACCTGCCCCTCGCCTCTGGGGACCCCAACCTCCTCTGTCCTCTCTGCACCTTCCAGAGCCACCATCCCCATCCTCCAGCCGGGGCAGGTCCAGGGCGGGCAGCCCCAGCCAGGCACCCTCCATCCCTTTCCGGGGTGTCGCAGAACCACCGCCGCTCACCGGGAGGGCGCCTCGGAGACCCGGGGTGGGGGGCCGTCCTCCCTCTCCTCTCCAAAACTAACTCTGATCGTGCGCTCCTCGCCTCCTGCCCCTCCGTCTTCTCCAGCGCTACAAACTGTCCCCGAAGCATTGCAGTCGTTAGCACTGCTACACTTGTTCTATTTTTATTTCTAGTTTGTTTCTAATATAAGTTATTGGCACTATTGATATTAACTCTTCTTAAATACGCGTGTCGGAGTTCTCACCGGCGCAACTCAGGGAAAGGCGGAAAACAAGAGGCCCTGCCCTCCAGGAGCTTACAGTCTAGGCAAGACAGATGGAGGGGTGCTCAGACGGGAGGAAAAGGCCGGGCCGGGGAGCAGAGGGGAAGAGACAGAAAAGCCATGCGGCGAGTGGCAGGTCGACATGCTGCGGTCCCAGCACTCCGTGGCGATGGCGGGCAGGTTTAGGGTGGGGTTGGTTCCCAGCCGGCCGGCGGCAGGCAGGGATGAAGAGGGCAGGGCGCCGGTCCCCTGCCGCGCAGCAGCATGCAGCATGCATCAGGTTTTACCTGATCTCACTAGCCAAGTCGCCGCCGCCGCAGGCCCCTCCGCCGACCCCGCCGCCGACCCCGTAGCCAAAGGCACCTCGGGCGCCACCAGCCCCGCCTCCGCAGCATAAACAGACGAGCCCCCAGATGCCCAACGCCAGGCAGGCCAGCATGAGCAAAGAGCCCAGCACGGCTCCGATGATCATGCCTACACGTTGGGAGTCTGTGGAGAGAAGTGGAGACGTTAGGCTTCCAGCAGCCCTGGCCCGTGCCAGGGGAAGGGGTCTGTCTATGGGAAAGGGGGAGAGGACCTCCAGGGGTCTTGGGAACATGGGACACCCAGTGAGGAAGATATGGGGAGATGCAAGTTAATCGTGTCTGCAGGTGTCTCCCTTGGCTCCCAGGGACATTAGACAGAAGCCTGTCCACTGATAGCAGGGGAGCTGAGGCTGCCTGCCTTCTAACCTTCCCATCCAGGGGACACCCAGGACCAGGGCACGGTACCTACCTGAGACTTTCACCTCCACCACACAGACGCTGTAGCCCACATGGTTGGCCACTGTGCACTGATACAGCCCATCATCCTCTCCAGAGACGCTCTTCAACAGCAGATCCCCATTGTTCAGGCCTGAAATTGGAGGAGCATCAGAGAGGTATAGATTAAAGCAGAGACCAGCCTGGTCTCTGAGAGCTCTCACCCATCCTCAGGCCCTGTGCCGTCGGGGATGGGACGCCACTCTGAAAGGCAAGTCCACTCCACTCTCAGTTGAGTCACACCACTCCTGCTGAGAAGAAGGCAGGGAAGGACCCCCTCTCCCAACAACAAAACAGAGACACCATTCACTCACTGTGCCCTCAGGGGAATGTAGGCTCATTCTGAACATGGATCTCCTCATTTGTACAGCGAAGACAGGATTAAACCAGAGAAACTCTAAGGTACCTTCTAGCTCTGTTATTCTTTGATCATGGACATTCCCCAGCTTCTCTGTGTGCTTGGGGCCTCGCACACCTCATCCCAGCTCATCCTTACATGTCCATGAAAGACAGTAGTCATTAGTGCTCCCTTTTCATGTGGCACAGAGGTATTCAGTCATTTGCCCAAGGTTTACGACCAGTCAGTGTCACAACGAGGATTCAAGCCCAGGTGTATCTCACACACTGTTCTTTTCAAATTGAGCATGCTACTTTTGGCTGATTCCTCACTTATGCCATCTCTTCTCCCCCTCAGTAACAGCTGTTGGGACAGGCCCAGGTGAACAATCTCCCACAGGGGTTCCAGATTTGACTTGGTACCACTGATACACCAGGGAAGTCCCAAATCTCAGCACACCCCGTAGCCTCTGGTACTCTACTTATCTTCACTCTGTCCTGGCTGGAGTTTTCTCACCTTGACTGATGGAGCCATGGAAGGACTCTTGGTAGGAGAGTTCAGAATGGAAGCTGTGCTGGGAGTGGTAGGAGCCAGCTCGGTAGGGGTGGGTGTGCCCACTGATCTTGGCCCACTTGTAGGAGAGGGGCTGAGAACCACCGTTGGCAAAGCACTTCAGCACCACATCGTTGCCCTTTGACATGTGGCCTTCAGCCCAGCACATGGGTACCGCAGGACGTGCTGCAACAAGGTAGGTAATTGTAAGCCAAGACCCAGAGGCAGAGTCAGGCTCACAGGAGCCAAACTGCTCTTGGCTCTGAAGCTCTGGAGAAAGGGAGCCCAGAGGAATCTGGCCATACCTTGGACAGTGACAATGACCTTCCGGGTGGCCATGGTGGTCTTCTTCACCCTGCACTCATAAGTGGCTGTGTCAGATACCTGCAGGTTCATAAGGTTGATGGAAGCATCATACTGGCTGGGGTCTGAGGCTGCAAAGCGGACCCTCTGCTGCAAATGCGGGAGGTTGCCATGACTAATCCTCTTGTCCTGGTAAGTAAGGAACTGCGAGGAAGAGAGAGAAGCAGGTGGTGAGTGAGGCAAGCTGAGTCAAGGAGGGCCCTGTGAGTTGGTTGTTTGAGGGCAAATCACTAAACTTCTCTAAGACAATTTGATCAGCTGACACATGGGAATGATACCTGACTCCCTGTTCTCTTAGGGAATGGGTAAATGTAGGTGAAATTAGCATTTTGTAAAATATAGAGTCAGATTGGGAGCTTTTAAAGGGTAAGGACCACACCTTGTCTTCCCCTTGAAATAAATAGGGTAGGAGGAGGTGGAACGACTGGCTTGATTCCCAGTGGAACCATTCTTATCCCTGTTGCCTTAGAGTAAGGAGGAGTTCAAGGTCTTGGTTTCTTATCTTTGCCTTTCTTCTGTCTTAAGGCATTGCCTTTTCAACAAGCAGACATCGTGAAGTAAAGAGAACTCTGTACCCAGCACTCACCACATTCTCCCGATGTGTGGGTTCTGAGTTGACCTGCATCCACTCAATGTCCAGCCCATTGGGACCATAGTCCTCAGGGTCCAGTAGGTAGGGGCAGCCTAGCCTCACATTGTCACCTTCTGCCAGATACATGACCTCCTGGCCATCCCCGTTGATCCGAACAGCAGACAGCAGTGCTGGAGAAGGGCACAGGGTGGGGGTGGAGGGACAGACAGAGTTTGAGTCACCAGTTTCAGCCTCTCAACCATTTTGTCAGCTGCCACCCAGGGCTCAGTGGGGCATCCATAGAGAGAAAGGGCAAAGGGCTGCCCGTGTGTGTGTGTGTGTGTGTGTGTGTGTGTGGATTAGCAGAGGCATGTTTGTGTGTACTTATGCTGCATATTTGTTCATGTGGCACTGTCTGTGCATCATTGGGAACTGGTATGTATAGTCTAGGATTGTGTAGGCGTGCATCTGAACACTGTTTATATACACATAGCACTTATGTATGCTTGTACATACTCATGATTGTGTGTTTGCATATATGAATATGCATATAAATATGCATCATATGTTTATGAGTAATTAGTAGCTGCAATGATATTCATGCCCATGACCATAGAGGAGATATGCTCATATCTTTTAAGCCTTGTGTGACAATGTAGTACGTTGCAGATTGTCTGTTTTTCTCCTTAAGTGACTGTATGTCTCAGGTATAACCACTCCTGTATGTTCGCTCCCACTGGGGCCCCTCCTGCCACTGAGTCAGAGGCAGGAGGCCAGGATCAGCAAGCTCAGGACTGAGCTCCTCTCCCTCCCTACCCTGAAGCCTCAGGCAAACACTGGGCCCAACCGGTTAGACCTAGAGAAAGATAAGGGGAGGTTGAAGGGAGGTGTCTTGCAGCACTCCTGGCCCCTCGGCTTGCTCACTCCCCATCCACAGTCTTTTTGAGTCAGCATGCCCGGTTGTGTTCAGCTGCAGATCTCTACAGTCATTCCTTTCAGCCCTCTGATTCAGGACCACTTGCTCACTTAGAGAGTTGTCCCCCCAAAAAAAAAATATCATAGGCAAAACAAATGGTCAGACACACAACACACTCAAGTCTTCAAAATGCAAATATATAACCTATGCAGCACCCCCAACAAACACACACACACTCACACACAGACTCTCAGATCTATACAAACACTACACATTAATCCAGAAGACACACCCACTGCACGCTCCTATGGTTTCATGCGCATCCATTCAAGACCAGACAGATCTACAGAAACCCTGAGAGCCAGGTGTAGCCTGGCTCTAGAGAGGCCAGCACGGGCTCTTTGGTTTCCCCTAACACTTCAGGAATCACTGAACCCACTCCTCAGATCCTTGGCTAGGCCATCAGCTCTGTCCTAACCTGCTAGAACTTCAGGTTAGCTGCTGGAACTCTAACGGGACCTGCTGATGTCTCCTCCAGCCCCAGGCCAAGAGAATGCAAGTTCATTCCCAAGATAAGGATCCTGATGCCATCTTCCAGATCCTGGGGCAGCAAGAAGCAAGCCAGGGATGAGCCAGCACTCCTCCGCTAAGAGTAGAGGCTCCACCCTGGAAGCATCTCCCAGCAGGGAGGATTCTCTTTCCTCAGAGCACGGAGGCCAGCCAGGTCGCCAGCCAGGCTAGAGGGTGAGTGTTCAAGGAAAGGGGCTTGAGGAGCAGAGAAAGGCTGGAAGAAAAGTGCCTCCACCCTTCACTAGGCCAGACCGGGGAGCCTCACCCCAGCTTCTCAATCTCTTTAGAAGCTTTCTCAGCCTCCTCCCAGGCTTTTCACACCTCCTCCCTCTCCTTGGGAAGTTGTTCCTGGCATGGCACTCTGGTTTATCTTGCTGTGGCACAAGGGAAGTACTTCCAGGGAATAGAAGAGGAAGGCTAAAGAGAGGGAAGAAAGTCAGGGTGGAAGACAGTGCTAGGTGGGGAGACTGGAGAAAGGGGGACACTGGGGAGTCACTGGCCTCTCTCAGAAAGATAGTAGTGATTGTTTCTCACAAGGTCACCAGGGCTGGCAGGCCAATGGGAGGTGGTTATCACCCCAAATAACAGTGTTTATTCTCAGCTAAGAAATCCATCTGGGATTTTCAGGCTGCTTCCAGACTGGAAGGCGAGAGAGAGGGAGGAGAGAAAGGAGAGAAAAGGCAACTCGGAGTCTTGGTGCCTAAACCCATACAGCAGACATCTGGCTCATACACCCCGGACACAGCTCTGCACACATGGAAATGCCACAGCCTCCCCAGCACAGCTGGAACTTCCTGAGCAGGCTTTGCCAGCCCTGCTCATAGCAGACAAAGGATGGCTTCTTACCAGAAATACCACAGTCACCATCCCCTTTCCCAGGCTCCTTCCTGGCACCCTTCATCTGAAGTCCAGGCCCCCACTCTCCCCACCAAGAAACACTCAGAACTATTTTCAGCAATGCCTAAAAGAATGCCCTTTCCTGGGACCCAAGGCAGGTCACCAAAGTATCCAAACCTGCAGGAGTGTCCCCACAGGTGAGGGGATTCCAACAGTTTCCAGCCATCCTGTTGCCACCACCACCTTCTCTAGCTTCATCCTGGAGGAGGTGTGACCTGGGAGCTCTCACAGGTCAGGGGGTTCATAGCATATATCTCGGCCCGAGTTCTCACTGGCCATGAGGAAGCCAGACTGAACCTCTTTCAAGGCAAGCGAGTCTCCTGCCCCATCCTCTGGCTAGGGAGAACTGGCTCTCCCACTGAGAACATCACTCAGATGTCTGGTGAAAACTGATCCTTCCCAGGCTCCTCCTCAGCCCCCACCCAGAGCTGCTGCTCACCTGACTCCTACCCCACCTGCCCAGCTACTGCAGGTAACTCTAACTCCAAGCAATCTCTATCTGCAGTCCCAGCATGGCAGCAGGCAGGCCTATATGTTTGAGCCCCACACGCTGTCAATCATGAAGACCTGTTCCAAGACTTCTGCACACAAACACTGTTCCATACTTTCAGGCATAGGCTTTCCTGGAGAAAGTGCCCTTAGCAGCATCCAAATCAGGTTGACAGCAGAGAGAAGGGTGGGCAGGTCCTGCCAGGACCTCTCCGAGCACATTTGAGGCTCCTCTGTGAGCCTTCACTCCCCTTGTCCCTGCCCATGTAGCCTCATGCTGGGCATCCCTGCCCCTGTTCAGCCCCATACCTGGGCTCAGGCACACGAGTAGAAGGTGGTATGCTCCTCGAACTCCCATGTCTACAGGCTTGGTGTTTCCTCCGCCTGAGCTGGGCTCCCGTGGGCTGGTGGTGGTGGGTGGAAGGGGCAGGTAGAGGGAGGGGGAGCCGAGGGCCCAGACACTGCCCGGGGTGGCAGGAAGGTGCAGTGAGTGCCAGGCTGGGGAGCAGCCGGAGTTATTTCTACAGGAGGGAGGGGGCCTGGTCTCCGCCTTGGGGAGGAGCCCAAGTAGCCCTAATTAGCGGGGTGACAGGAGAGCCTACCCAGGCATTACCCAGCCCTCAACCAAGCTCTTCCCTGTCCCAAGAGTGGCGCAGGGCGGCCAGCGGGACTTGTAATTAGGCACCTGTTAAACATCCACTTCCTCCTGGCCACATCTTCGGGGTGACAACAGTCGCCCCATTTTACAGCGTCCACGGAGCTCCCCTCACCACTCATTTGTTGCCTCCTTCCCTGGGGGAAATGGGAAAGAGGAAGAAGAAGCCAGGTTTGGGGAGGAAGGACGGCCAATCCTTGAAGAGTTAACAGACCCGGGTGTGGGGGAACAGGTGTCTGACAATCTCTCCCAGTGCAGGCCCCAAACTTTCAGGTGTCAAACCCTCCAAGCATCACTGGCCCTCCAGGGTTTGGGGGGGGGGGCTCTTGTCAGTCTGTGAGAATGGACACAAGAAAAGGCCCTTTCCCCACCTTGGGACCTGGGCCTGGAAGCACATGAAAGGAATCAGGAATGCAGCTTTCCTTGGCCTTTCAAAGGAAGTGGGGCCTCCTGGCTTGAGAGGGAGGAAAGGGGTATGTCCCATGGCAGGGTCTTTTCCTGTAACTGTACCCCACTCTTGCTGGAGCAAAGTCATCTCCAGGTGCCATGCTGGGACCCCTGAAAGCAGGAGGTGCTAGGGGGAATCCCTACCCCTACCTCCCACACAGATCTAAATCAATTAGTTCACAGAGGCCTGAAGAAGAGGGCCCAGGGTGAGGAAGTGGGGGACATGATGAGGTGAGGGGCTGTCCTGGGCAGAGGGACATGTGTGTGTACCCCTCACAGGTAGGCAGATGGGAAAGAGGGTTGAGTTCCTCTGTGTACTTCCTTAGGGACTACTTGTGATCGGGATTTCTGTGCTCAGGAACAGTGGCCAGGTTTTAAGGAGTTAATACAGATGCAGTGTCAGCAGGGGTCATTAGCTCCTTTAGACCAAAGGACCCTCAGCCTGGACTGTCCATCTAGTGACTAGGACTATCAGTGACTAGGCCGGTACAGTTCTGGGCAGGCTGGAGCTGGGATGGGAGGGTCCTGACCAGTAGGAAGGGAAAGGGAGAAGGCCAGCTCTTGTTGGTTGGTCCAGTAAGGACAGAACAGTCCTTGAACTTCCCCCTGGATTCCAGGGCTGCCTCATGGGTCTCACATGCCTTCACAGTCACGAAGAGCCTCAACAGCTAAGCCCCCTCCCCATCCCTGACCCGGGGCTCAGGAAGGGCAGAGAGGGAAGAGTCTCAGGGAGAGTTATGAGGCTCAGAGATGCTGCAGGACCCAACCTCTGAGAAGAATAAGACAGGGCAATAAGGAAACACAGGAACACGCGACTCTGTTCCAAAGCCCTCTCCCCAAACTACAACAACAGAGGACTCCAGGGCCTACCAGATGTACACAGTGAATATCCTTATTTCCTTATTTATTATGATATTTATGGGATTGTAGTGTGCCCTCTGGAGAACAGGGGTTATTATCCCTATTTTACAGATGGAAAACAGAAGCCTAGAGAAACAGGGAGGCAGCTCAGTTGTTGCTGCCGGCTAAGTAGGGGATAGGCAGGCATCCTGACTCTCAGTCCAAAGTGGTCCAAAGAAAGGGTTTGGTAACCATCAGAAGAAAGCATGGAAGGTCAGTGTGACTAGATAGGAAGACGGGTAGGATCAGGAAGAAAGAGAGAGAGATGAAAGGAGAGGAGTGGGCTGTGGTCTACTAAACTGAATGTAAGCCAGAGGTTCAGTTGGAATCTAGACTTGATCTAATGTGCTTGATCTAATGAAGGTTGTGGCTGGAATTAAGTTTGAGGTTAGTTGAAATTATGAATGTGGTTGAGATCAGATTTGAGGTTGGGATTAGAGTTAATGCTGGTATTACATCTAGAACGAAGGCTAGGAGTTATGGCTAGGATTTGTGTTAGAATAAGAAATATTATTTCAGTGTTACAGGTTTTCAGTTACAGATATGCTGAGGTATGTATTTTGAGCTAAATCAACGGCTGGGCTGAGATTGATTTAGCATTAGTTACAACTGAGATTGAATTGAGTTTGGGATTTGAGTTAGAACAGGCTGTGGTTAGGGTTAAAACATGGGTTAAATATATGTGAGCAGAGGGATTCATGACAACAAAAGTGAGATTCTATTTCGGATATAGAAAGACATCAGTCCCTATCTGCTAAAGCCAGGTTTGGCTCAGCTCAGGAAGAACACCAGTGGGGGCTAGGGAGGTAGCTCAGTCAACAAAGTGCTTGCCTTGCAAGCAGGAGGACTTGATTCTGAGTCCTGTTATCCATGTTAAATGTCGGGAGCCTAGAATCTCAGCACTGGGGAGTCAAAGATACTAGGATTCCTGGAGCTTGCTGGCCAGCTAGTCTAGCTTAATAGGTAAACTCCAGGCCAATGAGACCACATCTCAAAAAGATGTAGACAGTGTACCTGAGAAATGATACCTGAGGTTGTCCTCTGGCTTCTACATGGCAATACACACATGCAGGGACACATGGATGCATGTGTAAGAATAATAAATGCTTTTTAAGAATACCAGTCGGACATATAGATTGGATTTCAAGGTTTGGGGGAAGGATCCAAATGTGTCAGCCCATGGTGGGGGGGGGGAAGATGATGAAGAATTAACTTAATCCCATAACAAATGTAACCTCTGATGTCCTGCTCACAGCCTAGGGAAGCTCTAAGATGCAGGAAGCTATGAGTAATGAGTGGGGCTCTGTCACCAAACTGAACCAAAAGGTGAGGCCATCAAAGAGATTTTTTGGGAGGGGATCTGGCAATGGATCTCAAGAGATGGGAGTCAAGGGAGAAGAAGGACTTAGGTGCTCCTGAAAAAGCAACCAGTTTTGAAGTGCTCACACTCGGCTTTCTCAAAGCTTGATGAGGCAGAACACCCTCCTTGGTCCTTCTTGACCTACTGAAGGCTAATTGTCACCTTCTTGCAAGTTGGGGCCCATAAAAGATGCTGTCAGGCTTCCTGCCCAGTGCCCTGAGCCCTGAAGGGGTTGTGGGGGGTGATAGAGTGAGGGTGCCAGGCATAGTTAAACCAGGTGGCTCTCTGGGCCTCATCCTCAGCAGACAAAGAGGGCCCACTCCTGGGAGGCTCTCTGCTCCAACTCCTCCCCAAACATCCCATTTCCTTAACAACTTCCTTTTCAGGATCCATAAAGGTCCAGGGTAATCTTAGAGACCAGTGGACTTCCCTCTGTGTTGAGGAAGGGGACACAAGGCAAGGCAAGGGACACTATTTTCACTGTGGAAAATAGTGACTATCTAAGGGGCAGAGACTGAGAAGGGAACACACCTGGCATGTGAATGGCCCAACCAAGGTTTAGAGAGAGGCAGAGGACCCAAGCTGTGATCTGGAGCTCAATAGGTCATTCCAGCAAGCCCTTCGCCTTTTCCTAAGAAATGCATTGCTTGGTGGGAGAGAACAACCCCCTCTCCTGTGCTTTTTCTAAAGAAGAAGAGTTCCCACTTGGAGGTATTTGCTTCTATTCTAAGATAGAGGCCTAGAGAGGAGTGAACAGAGAGACAAGGGAAGGGAAGAAAAGCCCAGAGCCAGATTCTGAGATGGGAACAACCCAACCCCAGAGCCTTTGAGGAGGGACAGGCAGCCTACGCATCCTTCGAAGCTGTCTTCATAGCAATTATGTACAACCTTTAGTCCTTCCCTCCCTATCCAGACCACCCAACCCTTCCCCAAGGTCCCTAGGTTCAGGCTCAAGTTCAAGCTGCCTTGCAGTGGCTAAGGACTGCATCTTGACTCCCTCTAAGCCCTTCCTCACAGCCAGCCCTTCAGCTCCCTCTTCCCTGTCCTCGTGTAGACCACAGCTCACCCCATGACATCTAGAAAGGAGAGAAAGTCTCTGAAGACAGTCTGGAGGCAGGAGTTAGGAACAGCCACAGAGCCATGTAAGGCCCAGAGGCAGATAGGTATGGAGCCCAGAAACCATGGAGCCGCTGCACCTGCTGACTTCCTGCCAGATTTCAGCGAAGGTTTAGGAGAAAGGACTGCCAGGTGAGGCCAGGGGTGGATGAGATGAGAAGGGCAGGGGGTCACAGATGGCACTCCTGGTGGCATGAGGGAATCACGCTAATTAGACTGAAGTGTGGAAAATGTAATGGGATCTATGTGTAGGCTTATGTTTGAGGATATGGGTTAGGTTTGAAATCAGAGCTTCAGCCAAGAGCCTTAAATTCAGAAAAACCAAGGATTCTCTGAGCCCATGCTCTGGTGTCTCAAGCCTCAGTGATCTCACTGGCCCACCTCAAAATGAGGGAGCCCTAAGAGAGAGCCTGGGTGTACCCAAATCTCTCCCATCAAGCAATATCCAAGAGCTAAGCCAGACTCATAAAATAAGCAGCAGAGATGATAAAAGTTGTCCCCACTTCTTAAAGACTGTGTCAAGTCCGATGGCAAAAAATGATGGACTGAATATCACCAATTGAGAGGTCATTAGGAGAATGAGCAGAGGCAAGAAGAAATCCCCTGGAAAGAGCATGTCGTCAGGATGGCAAAGCCGAGAAAGAACTGAAAGTCCTTGAAGATAAAAGGTGTCTTCGCCTCCTGGAGATCAACCATATCTAGAACCTTCATCCTTTCCCTAACTGGCAGGACTCTGTGCAAGGCTTTGGGGAAATAGTAAAAGAGGTTCAGTCCATCTCCTTCCACAGCACCCCCTCCGCTGCAGGACACAGACAGGGTAGAGACACCTAGCCCACATTGTAACAAGGTCCCACCCTATGGAATAATGTTCAAACAGATGGTAAAGGTAACTAATGATGTGCCAGTCAGAGAGAGCCAGAGGACCCCAGAGGTGACCAAAGGAAGGTTGCAGTGCTTGGGAAATAAGCCAGGACCCTGCCACACAGGATGGAGAAGAATGAAACCAGGAGAGACAGCTGATGATTATTTTTGGACTAAGGAGGTAAGATGCTTGAGAACTAAACCTCTTGGGAACTTCTACCCAAACTCCCAGAGTACCTCACTGGGATGAGAGCCAGGCCTTCAGGATAGATTCAGTGACTAAGATTGATGGGCCTGGGCCATATGTCCCTGTATATGGAAACAGATTTTGTGATGAATTAATCCATATGTCCAGTGGGATTTTGACTTTTGGATATTTGTATTAATAAAACTAGCCTTTGCTTCAGTACCTGGATTCTCCCACATGCCTAGAAAGGTCCTCCAGGGTGGTCCCAGGCCTGCCTTGCCTTCGACCACTGTCCAGGAGGGTGGATGGTAGAGTAACATCAGAAGGAAACCAGCAAGTGTATGGTTTGGAGCCTTCCAGACTAAGCAGGACCTGGCTAGTCCTCACTCTGCCCTCCCTGTTTGTTTCCTGTTGCCTGGATACCAGGATAAGGAACTGAGCAAGGGAAGGTGGCCCAGAGAAGGTGGGGTTTAGAAGGAGCTCAACTTTACCAGGGCTGGTTGGAGAAGTTAGTGTTAACTAACAGGAGAGAACTAAGCCCCGCCCTGGGGATAAAGTGGAAGTTTCTGCACCTCCCCAGTTTCCTCCCTCCAGTACCTCCTCCCTGATAGCTTTGTGTTTCTAGAACTGTGGGTACTTCATTCTCACGGGGCAGACTCACAGCAGTTACTGTGGGAGATAGGAAGGGGGTTCAGTCATAAAAAGATCCTGGCCTCATTTTGTGTGGTGCCAAAGAGCAGAACTAGGGCCATGCACTCAGTGCACATGATGACAGATATGACCCAGTATTTTGTGCTTTCTGAGAACCAAGGGCTGACCTGAAATACTGTGTTCCTTTATGAAAAAGCAAGTGCCCGGTATCTCAAAATGTGCAAAAATGATTCAAGCACCAAAGCATCCTCAAGGTCTCTCTTTTCACCTTGAGACTATGACTTGGTGCTCATCCCCATTACCATAGAGACAGTCTTTCTTCAGAAGCCATGCAGTCAAGATCACTAATTCTGAGTGCTTGTCCAGGTCCAGGCTCTCAGCACTTCACTCCCTCCCATGCCTTTCTGGGGGGGGGGGGGGCTTCTGAGAAAGCCACCACCTCAGCCCTATTCCTATCCCAGTATCAAAGCATTCAGAGGGCATGTAGACAACAGCTACCCCAGAAAGACATGGATGAGAACACAGGAGCTCACATTGCAAGAGCCCTATCCCAGCTGACAGAGCCAGAACCCGTGGGTGCCTAAAGCAAGGGGAGGACTTGAGCTGTGTAAGACCCAGCTAAGTCATGAGGAGCTCAAAGTGTTGGGAATGTGGCTGCGCCACGTAACCTTGGCATGATTCCCCAGAACACATCTCAGAGTGTTGGCAGGGAGGTGGTTCACCATGGCAAGCAGCCTTGGTTGGGAAGGGACCTCAGGCTTCCAGGCTGGGCAGGGATGTACTAAAAAGAGTGTAATTGAGAAAACAGAAAAGGAGAAACTCTCTGCGTGTGATCTCCCATGCTTGCGCATCCAGACTTTTTGTCTGAGACTCCAGCGTCCCCCCTCTTCCATCACGAAAGCAGCTACCACCCTTTCTCACCCCCAAAGCCCTGCCCGGCTTTGAACGCCAAGAGCCCCTTTCATCCATGTCTATTCAAAGTGCTTTTACTGAAACCAATTAATGCCCAGCTGTGACCCAAGTCACA
>PVHP010030328.1:0-21743 GCA_004024765.1 Zapus hudsonius
TCCCATTAGCTCAAGCATCCAAGCTCTGTGGATATACATTTATCTCAGCAGCTGAGTCTGGTTCAGATTGGCTTGGAACCTGATATAGGTATACATAAAACCCAGGCTGGCCGCAGACTCCTGATCCTACTTCCTCGACCTCCCAGGGCTGCACAACCATGCCTGCCTAGGTCTGTCTCTTACTGGGACCTCCCATGGCTCACACAGGGATAATGGTCAGAAGGTGGATAACAAGTGTCCCCAGATGCTGGTTGAGCTGGAGTGAATGGCAGGGATCCTGAGCTGGCAGTGTGGGGAGGTGTGATGGCTGCACCATAGCTCCCCAGCATTCTCTGAGGCTGACCCATTTCCCTGGTAGTAAGACTGGTCCTTCCTGGCAGAGTGCACATCCCAGTAGGACCTTGGTTCCCCTCTCCTGTGGTATACTCCACATGCCAAGCTGGGCTTCTTTTGGGAACAGGGGCTACATCTCACAGGAGTCTCTGAGAACCTAAAGGATCTCACTGGACCAGATGCAGATGGCCCCAACACTAGCTGTCTGTCCTTGGCATACGGGGGGGGGGGGAGTGTTGGCTCTTCTGTACTGCACAAATAGCCCCCAAAAGATTTGACAAGAGGGGGCTTTTATTCCTTTTTGTAATGCTGGGAAGAAAATCTAGGGCCTCTCACATGCAAGGAAAGCATCCTGGCACGTGCCACACACACCTAGAGTCACCTAGGTAAGGGTCTCATTAGATCTCAGGCTGACCTGGAATTCACTGTAGTCTCAGGCTGGCCTCAAATTCACTTCGATCCTCCTAGCTCTACCTCGAGTGCTGGGATCAAAGGTGTGCGCCATCCCGCACCACTACAGGCTCATTTTGATCCAATCCCTGTGACACAGGAGAGGGGAGGCTGAGTGGCCAAAGCAAGGTGTCACTTCATCCCCAGGATGGAGCTGGTAGGGGGTTGCTCACAGGCCAGGCAGCTACATGAGGGTCCACCTCAGCCTTAATGAAGGCCTAGTTCTGATGTAAAAATGAAAGACCAGAGAGGGCTGGTGCCCAACTCTGTCCCACAGCATGTCAGGGGCAGGGCTCAGTACTGACGGGAACCATGCCACCTGAAGGTGGAGGGAGATGGTCTTCTGAAGGCAACCAGCGTGTGCACAACCAGAACCATCCTGGGGGTGGCTGTTGGTCTCAGGAAGGGTCCAGGGGTCGTCATGACTGCATGCCTGGAGGCTTCAGGACTGCATAGGTAACCCTTACTGGGTGGCCAGCTTTGTCACAGAGGGGGATGGGGCAGCTGAGGGTGTAAATCCAAGGGCTTCCTGGCTGGAGGCACCACAGCTGAGCCAGTTTCCTCTTCTAGATAACAGAACTGACCTGATCCATGAAGGTCACCCATGATCCCCAGGGCAGCAGCTTTGGGAAGAGAAGGGTCTGTAGAGATGGGATGGATGAGAACCTCATGTACCTCAGCAGGTGACCCAGGAATGCACTGGAACCTGTTCAGCAGTGGAGACCAAAGTGTGACCAGAGCTGGCAGGGCTGCTGTGTGGACCCATGTGCAATGCCCATTGGCTTGGGGCCCAGTGAACACTCACTACCTGCAGAGCCCAAGTTCTCCCTGAATGGTGGAGGTGCCCAGTTCATGCTTGCTGACCCTGGAGCCCAGTAAGTGCTAACAGGTGTCCCACATTCTGCTGCCTCATGGCTCTGAGGCTGTGCTGGCACGGAGGATCCCAGAACCCGGTGAGGCCCACCTATGTGTGCTAGGCAGAAGCTGTCACCACTCAGGGCACATGTAATGAGGTGCCCAAGTGATGGTGGGTGACCCAGAGGAAACACTGCCCTTCGGCCAGCCCCAAGTTTTGTCCTCTGAACCCTCAGTCACAACATGAGCGATGTTGACGTTAGGAAAAGTGGAGAGCAGAGAAAGAAGGAAGACACAAGAGCAGGTGTGTGGTGGAGGGAAAGCTGTGAGATGAAACGGTGCGCAGGGCTCTGAGGAGAGGACTGTGGGTAAGGCAATGAGTGGGCATGGGGCTCCGATGAGAACTATGGCTGTCCCTCAGCCTGGGGGTGAGGTCTTTGGGGTCAGCACAAGGTCTGCAGCTTTTTTTTTGGTTTTTCAAGATAGGGTCTTGCTCTAGTCCAGGCTGACCTGGAATTCACTATGTAGTCTCAGGGAGGCCTGGAACTCAAGGCGTTCCTCCTACCTCTGTGCTGGAATTAAAGGCAAGCGCCACCACACCCGGCATTTTCTTTTTAAATATATATTTATTGTCCATAATGAGTTACATTATTTAGCGGGCAAACAATACGTTATCCCGAATTCCCCAATTCCCCCCCTCCCCATCCCTGATCAGTTGGATATCCTCCTCCGTGGGCTGTCTGTATTAGTCCTTGTGGCAAGGGATCCTGTATATCCTAGTACTCATCCCAGTCTTCCTGGCCCACGTGTGTTGTTACTGATGGGTGCCATGCCTCTGGACAGTCTCCCCCACCACGGCTCTCACACCGGCTTTTTTTTTTTTTTTGAGGTAGGGTCTCGCTTTAGTCCAGCCTGACCTGGAATTCACTATGTTCTCAGGGTGGCCTTGAACTCACGGCAATCCTCCTACCTCTGCTTCCTGAGTGCTGGGATTAAAGGCGTGCGCCACCACGCCTGGCTCATGGTCTACATGCTTTAGAGTTAAGAGGCAAGAAACTGGTCAAGGGACAGAGATGAGACCTGTTCTTGGTTAGTGGGGGGGCTAGAGATGAATGTGGGGGATTGCCACCTCGCCCAGGGTGCCCCAGTGAGAAAGCCAGCAGGAGGGCTTGTTAGCCGGCAGGTCACTGCAACAGGAGGACAACTGAGTTTACAGCAGAGAAGTGCCGCTCACTGCCCAAGTCTGAGCACTGACCTCGCTGGGGAGGCTGGATAGCCTTCAATGTCATCCAAGGTCAAATCCAGGGTGGCTGAGGGAAAGTATATGTGGTTGAACTGAGAAGAGCTGAGCCTGGCTCCAGGTCTGAGCTCTACTGCTATGTGAACAGAAGAACCCCATGGCCCACAGAGGATGGGGGACCTCACAGGCCCAGTGCTTCTCCACTCCAGGCCGAAGCAGAGCACCTTGTTTCCCAGGCTCCACCTCCTGAAGGCTTGGTGGTGGGTATCAGCCACCAAGCCCAGCAAGTTTTCTTGGTGCCTTTCTGTGGTAGGTGTGCCCGCTGGACCGCAGAGCACATCAGGTGAAGACGGTGTGGTCGGAGGCATGTTTATTAAGTTACGATAAAGACGAAAGAAACATCACAAGTTACTTCTCCACAGCCCTCCTGTGAGGACAGCAGGCACTTTTCATTTGTGACTCTCCTCAGGTTGAGAGGCCCTGCTGTCACCTGCTGCACCAGGCACACAGGCTCCGGGTCTTAGCATTGCCTCAGCCCCACTGCTCACCACATTGTGGAGTGCCCAGAGCCTCCCTTGCAGCCAGGCTTCCAAGCTCCTGTCTGCGGTGCCTTGACTTGCTGCTGTCTCTCCAGAAGCCCGCTGCCTCACCCAGCTGTGTTCCTGGTGTACAGGAACACCACTGGGCTCAGAATCTGGGGACAGGTGACAAGTGACAAGCAGAAATCCACAGACACGGAGCAGCTGGGATGGCAATGGAGGTGACAGAACGGAGTGCAGGTGAGTGGGCAGGGGCTACCTGTGGCCCTGTGAGCTGGCGTTCATGTGGTCCCGGATGTTGATGGCCTGTTTAAGGAGACCTTCCACGCTGCGGAAGTACACGCTACTGTCAACCAGGTTCTTCACGGCACTGGAACAGGAGGGTGAAGGACAGGGGATGGGTCAGCTGCCTGAGGGATGGCATGTGCCCTGTTCTAACCTGAGAAGCCCCAGACCTCCCTGAGGGATGACCATGGGGTCACATTGTACATTTCCGCGTGACATAGAGAAGAAGCCGAGCCAAAAGTGGCTCAGGGTCTCACTCTAGCCCAGGCTGGCCTGAACTCACTCTGTAGCTTAGGCTCCCCTCGATCTCATGGCAACCCTCCTCCCTCGGAATGGCGGGCATGACGGCCACAGCAGTTTTGAAGGTCAAAGCAAAGACATGCTCAAAATGCCTTGCTGGGCTGGAGAGATGGCTCGGTGGTTAAGTGCACTTCCTGCCCAAGCACGAGGGCCGGAGGAGGCCTGAGACTGCCTGAGTTTGAACCTCCAGAAGTAGTTGGGTGTGGCCACACATGTCTGTAACCCCAGTCTTGGTGGCAGTGTGGAGACCTGAGACTCTCTGGGGCTGCTGACCAGCAAGCTCTTGATCAGTAAGAGACTCCAATGTAGCAAGGAAAAATAGGCAGTGAGCAATGGCTGATATGTACCACACATACACAAGAAGCCACCTGAGCAGGTGCTGTGCACGGCTGCTATCCTCGTCTGTAGGGAGCAGAGGGAGGGGGATCAGGAGTGCAAGGCCAGCCTGGGCTACACCTGAAGACCCTGTGTTCAAAAAGCAAGCAGGATGCATGCGTACACACATATATTAACAACAGTAACAGACAGAGGGCCTCCATCCCTGACACCTACTGGCCCCAAGCCCGGGGCTGCCAGGGCTGTTCAGCACAGGGACAAAGAGGCTGTTTGTCTTCCAACACTTCTTCATTCTGGGAAGATGCTACCTGCTGTCACCCTCTCCCACCAGAAGGACAGAGACCATACCTACAGCGCCAGGAGCACACTGCCAGCTCTACCCACATATCAACAGAATGCCTGTAGCCACCAAAGTCCACAGGCAGCAGGGAGGAGCCCAACTGAGGCACTGTGGCTGGGAACACCGACGGGGTGGTGCCCAAACCCTACCTTTCCCATGAGTGATGGGGAGATGGGGAGGGCAGACTCACCTGCAGGCGTACTCCACCGTGTAGATGGCTCCCTGGCTCTGTTCCTCCCAGCGCTGCATGTCAGCCTGCAGGGTCGGGACGCTGTCAGCAGGGAAGGCCTCCTCCCAACAGTCTGGCCCACACTTTCCCACTGATCTGCATCTTGACCCTTCAGTACTCTTGGTTAGGGACTCCCAAGTCCTTGTCCTCCAGCTCTCTTCCTTACGGATGTTGGGGCACTTGCCTTGTCTCCAGCCCCCCGCCCCTCAGGGAGGCCCCAGCTTAGGAGGTGCAGACTCAAGAGTCCTCAGTAGGGCTGGCTCAGCTCACCTTGTGCTGGGCCAGTTCTGGCAGTGAGCGGCGTACGTGTTCTTGCAGGCGGTACAGAGCCACCGATGGCTCGTTGGCCAGGACATAGACGCTCTCAGTGAACTTGTCTGTAACTGGGTCCAGGGCCAACAGTCCCCATGGAGTGGGTGAAGATAAGAGGATTTAGCTTGTGACCCAAGCCAGACCAGAGGAGCCCCCAGCAGGTATCATCTGTAGACCCAGGGACAGACTGGGCTTCACCCAAGGGCCCAACTAGCGCACTGTGACTCTATGGCCCTCTCCCTTGAAGGTACATCTAAGGGACACTGCTACTACCACTCAGAGCTTCTCGACTTCCCAGTGACACACCTTGAGAACATGAAGCCTCAGCTTCATATTATGTAGACCTGGTTGGCCTTGAACTTTCCTGAGTGCTCAGATGATACCTGAAGAGAGGACATTCACAGCACCCAAAAGTGCCTGAAGGTTACACCCTGGCTGGCCTCGGCCATAACTGACTAGCAGGAACGTGAGAGCCTGAGTCCCTCACTGTGTGGGGACAACTCAGAGGTGTACCTCATACCTCCTTCTGCAGGTGTCTCCTGAGCTCCTGGGTGGTCCAGCCTACTTCCCTTCTCCGAGCATTTCTCCCTCAAGCTAACTGAACACAAACCCTCATTATGGGGTCAGCTTCAACCAAGGGCATTCACAGGGGGCCTAGTCTCCCCCTTCCTAGCCTGCCTAGGACAGACCCCATGGTTCCTACTGTGCTGCTCCAAGGGTCCAGGCATGGCCACCCTCTGTCTGCCTCCATAAGAGCTGTGGCTTTGCTGTTTCCCCTGCATCCAAAAGTTCCATCTGCAGACAGCAGATGGCGCCAACTCCACAGACACTGGTGACGTTTGTCTCACCTTGCTTAACATCCATGGCTCCCACCAGCCAGAGAGTAAGATCTACCAAGATGGTCTATGTACTCATTTTGCAGTGTAGGGGTCAAACTCAGGGCCTTGCACCTGCCTGGGCAAGTGCATTACCACTGAGCTATAGCCCAAAACCTTGGTTTCTTAAGACAGGGTCTCACTATGTAGCCCAGACTGGCCTTAAATTTGCAACTCTGTTCCTTAGCCTCTCAAGTAGCTGAGACTGGAGGCCTGTGCCTGCAGGTCTAGCAATTAGAGGAATGGGGATATAGCTCAGCTGATAGATGCACCAAGCCCTGGACTCCATCTCTAGCACGAAACAAAACAGCATATTCCAGCACTTGAGAGGATCAGAAGGTTCCTCTTAAGAAAAAATGGGGGGGCTGGAGAGATGGCTCAGTGGTTAAAGACTTGCTTGCAAAGCCTGAAGGCTTGGGGCCAATTCCCCACTACCCATATAAAGCCAGATACACAAAGCTGTACATGTCTGCAGTTTGTTTGCAAATAAATAAATATTTTAAAAAATCTATCTTGTTGAGTGTGGTGATACACACACCTTTAATCCCACCTCTTGGGAGGCAGAGGTAGGAGAATCGCCTTGAACTCAAAGCCAACCTGAGACTAGATAGTGAATTCTAGGTCAGCCTGGGGTAGAGTGAGACCCTACCTCAAAAAAATTTATTTATTTGTAAGTAGAGAGAGATAGAAGAGAGACAGACAGAAATAATGGGTGGTCCAAGGCCTTCAGCCACTGCAAATAAATGCCACTTTGAGCATCTGGCTTTATGTGGATAAGGGGAAATCAAACCTGGTCCATTAGTCTTTGCAGGCAAGCACCTTAACCGCTGAGTAATCTCTCCAGCTCAGGTTCTTCTTTATATATATACACAATTTTTTTATTATTTGAGAAAGAGAGAGAATGGGTGCGCCAGGGCCTCCAGCCACTGCAAAGGAACTCTAGATGCATGCGCCACCCTGTGCATCTGGCTTTACATGGGTCCTGGGGAATTGAACTCTGGTCCTTCTGCTTTGCAGACAAGTGCCCTTAACTGCTAAGCCATCTCTCAAGCCCCTTCTTTATTTTTTTTTAATATTTTATTTATTTATTTGAGAAAGAGAAAGGGGCAGACAGAGAGAGAATGGGCACACCAGGGCCTCCAGCCACTGCAAATGAACTCCAGACACATGTGCCCTCTTGTGCATCCATCTCTTCAGCACTTTTTTTTTTTAATTTTAAATTTCAGATTCCCAAGTTTAATTCAACTGCTAGACCAAATTCTGCTTTATAAAAATAGCAAAATGTTCCTATCAAAATTGCATTATGGGACTGGGGAGATGGCTCAGCAGTTAAGGCACTTGCCTCCAGTGCCTAAGGCCCCCAGTTCAATTCCCCAAGACTCACATAAGCCAGACCCACAAGGTGGTAGCTTTGGTGTTCTCTCTCTCTCTCCCTTCCTCCCTACCTACCTCTCCTTCTCTCTCTCTGTATCTCTCTGCTTGAAAATGAATAAAATCTTTTTTAAAAATTGAATTATGAGGGCTGGGGATATGGCTTAACAGTAAAGGTGTTTACCTCCAGTACCTAAGGACCTGGGTTCAATTCCCCAGTACCCACATAAGCCAGATGCACCAAGTGGCACATGTATTTGGAGTTCATTTGCAGTGGCTAGAGGCCCTGGTGTGCCCATACTCTCTCCCTCTCTCTCTATTTGTATGTCTCTGCTTTCAAATAAATAAATATTTTTTTTAAAAATTGCATTGTGGCCAGGCATGGTGGCACAAACCTTTAAGCATTCAGGAGGCCAGGTAATAGGATCTCTTTGAGATTAAGGCCAGCCTAAGAATAAATAATGAATTCCAGGTCAATCTGGGCTAGAGCAAGACCCTATTTCAAAAAGAAAAAAAGGAAAAAGAGAAAGAGAAATTTTAAAAAATGCACTGTGATGTGAAGATAGGGTTTTTTTTTTGTTGCTTTGATTCAAGCTCTAGAAAAATGTTGGCACCAAATGTACATAAAAGTTTCAAAGCTTAATAAAAATACAGAGATGGGGGCTGGGAGATGACTCAGTGGCTAAGGTGCTTATCTGCAAAGCCTAAGGACTTGGTTTCAATTCCCCATTATCCACATAAAGCTAGGTGCACAGGTGGCACATGTGTCTAGAGTTCTGACATGCATGCTCTCTCTCTCTTCCTCTTTCTCTCCATCCCAAATAAATAAAAATTATTTTTAAAAATATACAGATTCAATGCAGTCTGGAGAATAAGAATAGGAGGTGTCCACACAGGGGCAGCCCCCTCACAGATAGCACACACCCCTAGACTCTGCTGGCAGCCCCACCTCTGCTCCTTGCAGTGAGCTGACCACTTAAGCTCTGAGCCCACACAGATGAAGAGATGGGAAGATGCTTCAGAGAGCTGCTGCTAAGGGTCACTGCTACAGGTTCCCATTGCCTCCCAGCCATCCAGGCCAGTCAGTGGGCAGAGCTGGGAACTTTCCTTTTACTGGGCTTACAGCAGGTCAAGGTCTCTCTTGACTACACAGCAAGTTGGAGGCCAGCCTGGGCTACAGGAGAGCCTGTATCAAAAAATAAAAATAAATAAAATAAAAATGCTGGACTGGGGCTGAAGAGATGGCTTAGTGGTTAAGGCGTTTGCCTGCAATGCAGAAGGACCAGAGTTAGATGCCCCAGTGCCCATATAAAGCCAGATGCACAAGAGGGCGCATGTGTCTGGAGTTCATTTGCAGTGGCTGAAGGCCTTGGTGCGCCCATTCATTCTCTCTCTCTCCCTCCCCCCCTCTCAAATAAATAAAATATTTAAAAAACTTAAAAAAAAATTTTTTTTAATGCTGGACTAAAGCTGGGCATGGTGGCGCACGCCTTTAATCCCAGCACTCGGGAGGCAGAGGTAGGAGGATTGCCATGAGTTCAAGGCCAGCCTGAGACTACATAGTGAATTCCAGGTCAGCCTGGACTAGAGCGAGACCCTACCTCGAAAAAAAAAATATGCTGGACTGGACAGATTGCTCAGTGGTTAAGGCATTTGCCTGTAAAGCAAGTTCCATTCCTCAGTACCCATGTGAAGCCAGATGAACAAAGTGGCACATGCATCTGGAGTTCATTTGTAGCCAGGTACGGTAGAACAGACAGGCCTGTCATCCCAGCACTGAGTAGGCTGAAGCCGGAGGATCAGGAGTTACATCCATCCATCCATGACTGATAACCTGTCATCCCTGCACTAAAGAGGTAGAGGCAGGAGGATCAGGAGTTTCAAAAAGGATGAGTAAGGGCTGAAAAGATGGCTTAGCAATTAAGGCATTTGCCTGCAAAGCAGAAGGACCAGAGTTCGATTCCCCGGTGCCCATATACAGCCAGATACACAGGAGGGCGCATGTCTGGAGTTCATTTGCAGTGGCTTGGAGGCCTCTCTCTCTCTCTCTCAAATAAATATTTTTTAAAGGACAAGTAAATACTTGATAAATCAAAGGTACCTGTGCACATAAGAGGAACGAAAGGGATCCCGGCGCCCCAGTCCTTCCCATCCAGTAAAGCACCAGGCTCTCCGCCCGCGCCCTCCCTCCCCTCCACCCCTTCCAGGGCCCCACACTACCTTTCTTCCCCTTCAGCTGCATCTCTGGCTCCTCCATGGCGGAACGCGGGACCGGAACCAGAAGTCCAGAGGCCGGGCCCTCGGCCTAAGCCTTCCCCGCGGAACGCGCGCGCTGGACCTTGGGGTTCCGGCGCGTCCTCGCCCCTCCTTCCCCCGGCTGCAGAGGGGCGGAGTGCCGGGGAACCCCGGGGCGCGCGGCCGGCGGACACCGACCTCAGCCCGGGGAACCCCGTTCTGGAAGAGACGACCTCGCACTGTCCACCCCGGCTCAGGCGTCCCCGGCACGCGCCCACACCACGCCCCCGCACCTTCTCCACACCTGCCATCCCGCCTCTTGGCCAGTGCAATTTGCAAAAGCTCCGCCCACCAATCCCGAAGGAGGAGCTGATTGGTTCCCCCTTGGAGCAAAATTCTCTGGGCGGAGTTTGAGGGGGAAGACGCACGTGCGCGCAGGCGCAACTGCACTGCTCGCGCGCCCTGGCGGAAGCCACGCCCCTCCACTCGGTCTTAAAGGAACAGAACCGGTTACGGCTGCTTCACGCTTTGGCGAGGCGGGGGTGCGCAGGCGCAGTACGGGGGTTCTGGGGTGTTGGGGAGGGGGGGGTAGCGGGTAGCATATCAAGTTGCTCTCTCTGTCCAGGCTGAAGAAACCAGAGAGCCGAGGGGTCCCATCTCCAACCCGCTCCCCACTAATATCCATTGGAGGAGGAAAGTTTGTTAATTGGGCCCCCAACTTTTGGAGGACCCAGGCCTGCAGCAAGGTGGGGAGACGTGGGAGGTGAGTGGGTCGGTTTGGAAGGTAAGGGTGGAAGTGGAAACAATTGAATCTTTGTTTGCCTCTAACTCATTTCGGGGGACCCCGACCTAGCTGGTATCAGGCTGTACCTGCCCAAGCCCGCACAGCCTCTAAGAGGGGGGGTCAAGCCAGATAGCTGATTGCTGAACCCCGGCTTTAAAGCACTGGAAGCCTGGACTCTGGCTTTAATTTCCCAGCACTGGCAGTTGTCCAGAGCTTCGGTTTACCTACCTTCCCCAGCAAGGCTGAGTGTGCAGGGAACACCTACCTAGGAAGAATTACTGTTGTTGATGGCGCAGCCTTTAATCCCGGCACTGGGGAGGCAGGGGTAGGAGGATCGTGGTGAATTCCTGGCCACCCTGAGATTACAGAGTGAATTTCAGGTGAGTCTGGGCTAAAGTGAGAACCTACCTCGAAAAGCAAACCAAAAAAAAAAAAAAAAAAGAAAAAGAAGAAAGGAAAAGAGTTATCATTTGCTTTGGAGCCCAGGTTAGTACTGTGTAGCTGAAGACGACCTTGAACTCCTGATCCTCCTCCCTCCCTCTCCTTAGTGCTGGGATTACAGGAGTATGCCATCCATCACACTGTTTTATCTGGTCCCGGGGATGAACCCAGGGTTTTGTGCCGGCTGGGCAAGCACTTTACCAACTTGACAAGAGCTTCCCATGACTACTGTCACCTCTCCTTCAGCTCTCCATGGAGCACACCCAGGTGGCAGAAGACAGTGTCCTGACCCCTGAGTCTGGGGACCCTGAGGACTGCAGAGATGAATCGGTGGATGGCTCAGAAAAGGTGGTCCTTGGCTTGTTCCCCTGTACTCCTGAGGCCGGGAATACAGATGCAGATGCCAGCGCGTGCTCACTACAGGGTAAGATGCCATAGTGCAGTTTGGCTTGGATTTGGTGACAGGACTGTCATCCCAAAAGAAACTTCTATCCTCCTGGCACACAATAAGGACAGGTCTTTCCTCCCCACCATCTGGAGGGTGTCATTTTGTTTTGTTTTGTTTTGTTTTTTGAGGTGGGGTCTCATTCTAGTCCAGGCTGACCTGGAATTCACTATGTAGTCTCAGGGTGGCCTCAAACTCACGGTGATCCTCCTATCTCTGCCTCCCAAGTGCTGGGAGTAAAGACTTGTGCCACCACTCCTGGCACAATTCAATGACAGTTGACACACTGTTCTAGAATATTTCCATCTCCTCCCTCCCTGTCCTCTCCTCCAGCCCTGACAGTCACTACCTGCTTTAGGAATTTACCTGTGTGATTGTGTTTCAGCCTTGGGTTTACCCAGCACGTGCCTGCGTTCTTGTACTCAGGGTTGATCCAGGTTGTAGTGTGGCTGGGTTAGTTCTTCACCCTTCATGGCTGAATAATATTCCATGGGGTTGATAGACCCCTAAAATGGATGTTTGGGTGCTTTGCTTTTTGCTACCTGGGATAATGTTGCTGTAAACACAAATATGGCTCTCTGGAGTTGATTGCTTTGTGTGGGATTCTTAGTTCAAATGATAATCCTGTTTAATGAGTGGACAAGGTGAAGGGTTTTTTGTGTGTGTAAAACCAAAGCATTCTCTTATTGTTTCTCTGTCTCTCTATATTTCTGTTCTCTATGTCTCTAATCCCCTTTCCCCTATCTTCCTCCCTCCATCCTCACTCTATGCCGCCTGACCTGGAATTCACTATGTAGTCTCAGGGTGGCCTTGAACCACCACGCCCGGCCCAGGCCTTTTTTGTTGTTGTTGTTGTTTTTCATGGTAGTCTTTCTCTAGCCCCATCTGACCTGGAATTCACTATGAAGTCTCTATGTAGTCCCAGGGTGGCCTCAAACTCACGGCAATTCTCCTATCTCTGCCTCCTGAGTGCTAGGATTAAAGGCATGCGCCACCACACCTGGCAGCTTTTTTTTTTTTTTAATAATTTTTTTTAGTGTGCTTTTTAAAAAAAAATTTTGGTTTTAGGTTTCATTAAAAACATTTTTTTTAGCCGGGCGTGGTAGCACACACCTTTAATCCCAGCACTCGGGAGGCAGAGGTAGGAGGATCTTCGTGAGTTCAAGGCCACCCTGAGACTACATAGTGAATTCCAGGACAGCCTGGACTAGAGCGAGACCCTACCTGGAAAAACAAACAAACAAAAAAGACCAAAAAAATTTTTTTTAAATAAGTAGAAACTTTGTATGTACAATTCATATGTAGGTACCACCTCTCCCCTCCACCCTGCCGCATTCCCCTGAGGCCCTTCCTAGGTGGGATTGCTGGAATGTTCCATGGAATGAAGGGCTATGGGTTGTTTGAGCAGCAGTTAGTGGGGGGGGGGCACTGTCTCTGGATATTCCCCCCACCATGGTGTTTACAAATCTTTCCACCCTCTCTTCCGCAAAATTCCCTGAGCCATGGTGGGTGAACTTTTTTTTTTTTTTTTTTTTTTTGGTTTTTCGAGGTAGGGTCTCACTCTAGTCCAGGCTGACCTGGAATTCACTCTCACTGTGGCTCACTGTGGAAACGGTGCTCTTGCTCTTCTCTCCACTTCCTCTGTGGTTTCACCTGCCTCTGGCTGATGTGCAAGGGCTGGTTCATTTGCAGGGCTTTCTTTCTTTTTTGTTTTGGTTTTTCGAGGTAGGGTCTTGCTCTAGCCCAGACTGACCTGAAATTCACTATGTAGTCTCAGGGTGGCCTCAAACTCATGGTAATCCTCCTACCTCTGCCTCCTGAGTGCTGGGATTAAAGACGTGCGCCCCTCCCCACCAGCTCCGGCTTTCTTTTTGAATGGAGTCATTAAATGTCATTACTAGTGTCGACCCAGGACCATTGTTGGCAATGTTCTCCCTTACCTCTTTCCATGCTTGCCGACATCTGCATTGCAAGAACCATTTTCTCCAACCATCTTGTCTCAAATGGACTCATGCCCCATCCTTTCTTCTTTCTGGCCCTCACTACGTCCTTTTTGTTTTTCCTGAGACAGGGTCTATGTAGCCTGTGACTCTCCTTTGCCTCCATCTCTCAAGTCCTGGAATTAGCACACCAATATGTTTAGTTTCTTCTACCTTCTCTCTACATCCCCAGCCCTCTTTTTACTTTCTATTCTGAAGCAAGATCTCACCGGAGCTCATGTAGGCCTTGAACTCATGGTGCTCCTGCCTCAGCCTTCTCAGTAGCTGGGATGCTGGATGTACACCACTAGGCCTGACTCTCTGCTTCATTTGGACACTCACTTTCTCTTAAAAGCTTTGTTCTCCTTCTTTATGTCTGAAATAGCTCTTAGCTGTGGGTTTCATGCAGGAAGGGACTTTGTCTTCTTTGCTAAGGACATGGCCTCGGTGTATGGGGTTATGCTTTGGAGGCTCAGAGCCTCTAGTGTCTGTCTGGAAACTCCAATGACAGACACACTCAGGAGAAACTGAGGCCTTTCCTTACTCACAGGCACCTCCTTGAAGCATTCCACAACTCTCACTAACCGACAGCGCGGGAATGAGGTCTCAGCCCTACCAGCCACCCTGGACTGTGAGTATGTCCCTGAGTGGGCTAAGAGAGTACAGGAGTCACTTTCCCATTGCTGGGACAAAACACCAGACCCAAAGCAGCTGATGGGGGGGGTCATTTCACCTTATAGTCTCCAGGGGAAATTTTGTCATGGCATGGTAAGCAGATGCTGGGCATCGCATCTTGTCACACCAGCTGGGAGGTAGCAGCGAGTGAGCTGGTTCTGAATACCCAGTGGGCTGGACTAATCAGCCTCAAGGCCTGTCCCAGTGACACACCTCCTCCAGGAAGGCTCCACCGGCTGGGAATTAAGTATGAGACTCAATCACAAACACATGAGGCTATGGGAGATATTTCACATTCAAACCACCACAGAGGGCCAAGAGGGGCCCAGGTAAGCTGGACATGGAGGAGAGGCAGGAGGAGCCAGAGTTAAAGCCCAGCCTGGGCTACACCCCCAGCACCCAAGTAAAAGTGGATGTGGTGGTACACATCTGTAACCACAGTCCTAGGGAGGTGGAGATAGGAGGATCCCTCCCTGGGGCTAGCTGCCCAACCAGTCTAACTGAATCAGTGAGCTCTAGAGTTGAAGACCCTATGTCAAAAAATAAGGTAGAGGGCTGGAGAGATGGCTTAGTGGTTAAGGTGTTTGCCTGCAAAGCAGAAGAACCCGAGTCTTATTCCCCAGGACCCACGTAAAGCCAGATGCACAAGGTGGCACATGTGTCTCTTTATGCTAAGGAGCTCTCAAGAGAGTTCTTAGCAGTGGCAGGAGGCCCTAGTGTACCCATTTTCTCTCTCCCTCTCTCTCTCTGCCTTTCTCTCACACACACTCTCTCAAATTTTTTTTTCACTCTCTCAAATTTAATAAATAAATTTTTTAAAAATTTCTTTAAAAAAATAAAATAGCATTTTCATTTTTTTTTTCAAGGTAGGGTCTCACTCTAGCCCAGGCTGACCTGGAATTCACTATGTAGTCTCAGGGTGGCCTCGAACTCACAGTGATCCTCCTACCTCTGCCTCTTGAGTGCTGGGATTAAAAACATGTGCCTCCACGTCTGGCAAGGTAGAATTTTAACTGAAAAAGACCCCGTGTTGACCTCTGCTCCCCACATGCTTGCACACACAAGTGCATGGGCACCTGCACACACGTGTGTTCATATGCTTAGGAACATGCATACACATACCACACATATGCAAAACAACAAAAAGAGGAGCCATTTTGAGTAGGGTAAACTGAGGCACAGAGTGGCGACAGGGTGGGTAAAGACAGTCTGGTCTCTGGCCCGCAGCCCTGTCTATCCACCAGCTTGCAGCCCAGGGGGAACTGAGCCAGCTCAAGGATCATCTGCGGAAAGGTATGGGTTCACATGTGTGTGCTGGCATGCATATATGTTGAGACCTGTCTAGTGCGGAGGACACTGCACCCCTGACAATGCTGACATGACCTGAGTGCCCACTGTGTGCCCATGCCTACATGTGTGTGTCCTGTGTGTACTCACATGCACGTCCCTCCCCCACCCTACCCATCCTATCACACTGACCAGAACAGGCAGGGTCACAACCCCTGCTGCCCCTTCTGCCTGCCAGGTGACAACCTCATCAACAAACCTGACGAGCGTGGCTTCACCCCCCTCATCTGGGCCTCTGCCTTTGGAGAGATCGAAACCGTCCGCTTCTTGCTCGAGTGGGTACGTCCTGGAGACAAATTGGGGGATCTCGTCCTCTGCTGCCACCACCCTGTCTGTGGGGGGGGGGGGAATCCATGGAATTCCAGAGGGTGCCCTCACACCTCCCATCCCTGTCTGCTCTGCTCCCCCAGGGTGCCAACCCCCATATCCTGGCCAAGGAGCGGGAGAGCGCCCTGTCGCTGGCCAGCATGGGTGGCTACACAGACATCGTGGGGCTCTTGCTGGAGTGCGATGTGGATATTAACATCTACGACTGGGTGAGGCATCACCCACCCTGTCCATTGCAGTCTCCTAGTTTTCATTCTTGCCAAAAACACCAAGACCATAGATGGAGCCATTCACCACAAGATGCCTGCCCAGCGGGCTGGGAACACAAGCCAGAATTGTCTTCACTTGTGTACAGCTTCCCGTCTTGGGGAGACAGATGCACAAAGAGGCATTTGAAGGCCAATGATATCACTGGGTTGGCAGGTACACAGGCAACTCAAGAGCCCAGAGGCCAGCAAGGGAATACAGGGAGGGTTTTCTGGAAGTGTCTCTGCACTGAAACAGAAGAAAGATGGGCCAGGTTTTAGGAGGGAAAAGGAGGAACAGTTAAGAGCCTTGGTTTCTAATCACTCTCGTCCCACAGAATGGAGGGACGCCATTGCTGTACGCTGTGCATGGGAACCATGTGAAGTGTGTGGAGGTCTTGCTGGGTGAGTGGGGAGTCCCAAGAAGCCTCATGGGACTCCTGGCCTTAGAGGGTGGATTTGGGGACAGGAGGTAGCAGGATAGCATAAGGGTGTAGGATTTGGCCAACTGACTTGAGCCCCCAAACCCCATTTGGAGGAAACTTAGGCTTGGAGAAATCAGGCCTCGCTCGGCACAAGGTCACATGGGTTCCTGGCCACCAGGTGCAATCCCTCCCAGTATCTGCTCTGCCTTGTAGCCCGGGGCGCTGACCTCACCACCGAGGCGGACTCTGGCTATACCCCGATGGACCTCGCTGTAGCCCTCGGATACCGCAAAGGTATACCAAGACACTGGGGCAGGCCGGGAGCAAGCTCGTTCGTATTAGCATATGGAGTATGTCCCTTATGGAGGCATGTACCCATCCTGGTTCTTGTGCCTCATGTACAATAGGGACACCAATGCTAGTGACTAGAGCCACCGTGGGGGACAGATGGACATGTGCTAAAGACAGCAAAGAGGTCCAGTCCAGCCTTAGCGTGGGCATGGACCCTCCCCTTTGCTTTAAGTGCTTGGGGATGAACCCAGGGCTTCCTGTGCTTGCTTGTAGGCGCATACCTCTCAGTCCCTTTCTGTTGCTATAATAGAATACCCGAGACCAACTGATTTATAAAGGAAAATTTATTTTAGTTCATGGTTCTGGTGGCTATATCTGATGAAGATCTTGTATTGCTTCCATTCAGAGAAAAGCAAGGGTGTGGGGTGGGGGAGAGGGCAAGGCACAGAAACTCAAACCCAGAAGGGAGCCTTGCTTTCAAACAACCTGATCTTGTGGCAGTTCACCCAGCCAGCAAGAATGAAAGCACACACTGGTCTCCCGGCCGAGGCCAAGCGGCCTCTACTCCGCTAACCGCCACCTGCTCTCTGCCCCACCTTCAGTGCAACAGGTGATGGAAAACCACATCCTCCGACTCTTCCAGAGAAGCCTGGGGCCTCCTGACCCAGATCCCAAGTGAAGGCCGCCCATGGGGACTCAGGACACTCAGGGAACCAAATAGTCCAGCCAGAGCTGGGGAGGACCCAGAACTGGCTTCAAAGGCAGCTCCTGGACAGGTGGGGGAGGGGACCCTCCCCAACAGTAACCAATAAACCTTCTGTGCAGAACTTGAAGGGTTGCTGGTGTCTCCGAGGACTTCCTGCAGGAAACAGCATTCCGGGGTGCTCACACCTTCTCACCTATCACCCGCAGGTGGTAGATGACCACTCGGCCAAAGAAGTCTGTAGGCTCCTCAAGTGCCACTTTCAGCTCGTCCACCTCCACGACCGGCACCGGGAAAGTGTGAGGGTGCAGTCAAGGAGTGGGTGGCTCTGTGTCCTGCCCACCATCCTTCACCCTCCCAAAGCCTGTGGCTCCTCCCTGGCTTGAATTCCACCCATGTGTTCCCAAGAAACTGCAGGCCCCTTGGAACCTCACATGGAACCAGAGCTAACATTCCCCACTTTCTGTGTGTGTGTGTATGTGTGTGTGTGTGTGTGTGTGTGTGTGTGTGTGTGTGTGTATTCCAGAGGACAACCTCAGGTCATCCTCAGAGATGCTGTCCATTTCCTGGGATGGGGCTTCTCACCAGCCAGACTTGCTAAGTAGTTTAGACTAGCCACTGGGCCCCAGGAACCCAACTTTCTTCACATTCCAAATGCTGGGATTACAGGTGTGGAACCAACACGCTCAGCGTGCTACCTGGATTCTCAGGCCTGAGCACTTGCAAGTCAAGCAATTTCAGACGAAACCATCTCCTCAGCCCCCTTTTTTGGCTTTTCAGAGACAGGGTCTCCCAGGCTGGCTTCCAACTCATTATGTAGCCAAGGATGACCTTCAACGTCTCTCTCCCCCACCCCCACGGTAGGGTCTCACTCTAGTCCAGGCTGACCTGGAATTCACTATGTAGTCTCAGGTTAGCCTCAAACTCACAATCCTCCAACCTCTGCCTCCCGAGTAATCCAAGTGCTCCTGGGATGACAGCCTTGCACCACCAGCCCAACTCCACTGCCCCATTTTCTGATTTTAGAGATGAAGTAATGGAGGTCTGCTATAGACTTCCTGCTCAAGGTTACATGTAGCCCAGGCTAGCTTGGAACTATGGATCCTCCTGCCTTGGCCTCTCTAGTGTCTTTCCCATCTGACCCATAGTCACTAGAAGCAATGATCGCTCCACCCAAGCCAGGGAGGATATCTGAAGGGCATTGTTGTCTTCTGGGTAGAAGTCCGCAATCTTGCAGAGGGCATCACCCCCTTGAGAACCTGCAGCATGGAAGGCAGCCTGTGAATCCAGGGGAGCCCCTCCTCCCCCATCTCCCAGGGCCTTCCAGTACCTTCCAGGTGGCCCCTTCGACTGGAGAACCCGCCCTGGAACTGTATCTGCAGCTGGGAGAGGCGGACTCGCTGGGGAAACTTCAGCGTCACCCACTGGGAGGGGCCCTGGAAGCAGAGGAATAAACAGAAGTGCGGTCACTGCAGGATTCAGAGCCCTGATGGGGCAATGTCTTCAGCATCCGAAGTAACGTTCCCCAATGTCACCTTCAGCTGGTCCAAGGCCACAGCCAGCCCGGAGCAGGCGAGAGCACAGCCCTTTCTACCTCAACCCACCAGCGCCCCGCTGCAGCTCCCCAAAACTCTGAAGGCATCGGGGACCTCAATCTGATTTACAGAGGGACGGAAGGTCCCCGCGGCTCCTTACCTGGTCCGAGTTCCAGCAAGTCTCCTCATCCTGGTCGAAAAGGTGCTTCTTTCCAAACTGCCGGGCATTGCGATTCAGCACGGAGCTCACCCTGGAGGCGGGAGCAGCAGCGGGTGCTCGGAGCGGCCCCGCCTCCCGGGAGGCAGCGGTAGCCCCGCCTCTGGTCACGCCTCTCGGAGGCCACGCCCCCGCGTCTCACCTGCTCACCGTCTCGGGGCAAACCAAAGACTGGGCCGTCTCGGTTCCGCGAGGTCGCCAAGAGCCCGCGGACGGCCGGAGCGGCCGCCGCCACGCCGCCGGCCGGAGCCGAGCAGTGACTCCCGGCCCGCCCGGATCACCTCCTGGCGGGCGCCAGAACGGAAGCCGGCTCCCGAAAGCTATGGGCGCGTTGGCTCCCTCTCCGAGCCTCAGCGTCCCTCCAGACACCGCGGGAAGCCCGCAAGGCCAACCCGGAAACGCGCGGCGTGGCGCGACGCCTGCGCACTGCGAGTCGGCCCCGCCCAGCGCCGCCGTGTGGGCGGAGCTTGCCGCAGCGGCTTCTCGGAGCGCGTCCCCTTAAAGGGCCAGAGTCCTGCGATTTAGGTTCCCTTGGTGCAGGAAGAAGAATGTCTGCTCAGGCGGGCACTGTGCCCGCGTGCTTGCCAGTATAAAGCATTGGCCTTGCAGTCCTTCAGACTTCCTGTAAGCACGTTTTCCTTACAGAGGGCTGTCTGACGAATCCATTGTTAGAGCAGCCTGGGAACCCCAACCTCACCACCTCCCGGAGGCCAGAGGAAGGGTTGAGGAAAAGACCCTGTGATGGGACCATCAGTCATCACCGTCCCGGGGTGTCAGGCAGGGACCCAACTCTGTCTTCCCTAAGCAGGGCATTGTGGCGCACCCTCAGGTCGTCGAGGTGGGAGGATTTGACAATTTAGCAAGACCTTTCTAAAACAAAGTTCTTTTTTAAAAATTCTTTTTATTTATTTATTTGTAATCAGAGAGAGAAAGAGAATGGGTGCAGCAGGACCTCCAGCCACTGCAAACAAACTCCAGGTGCATGCACCACTTTGTGCATCTGGTATAGCAAACTCTTGTTCACTCTACAAAATCCACCTAACACACCCACTCCTCCAAAAGCCTTCCCTAATGTTCTAGACATCATCTGATGAGAGGATCATTATTTGTTTGTTTACTGAACCTGGTCATTAGTTTTTTCAGGCAAACTCCTTAACCGCTGAGCCATCCCTCCATCCCTAAAACAAAATTCTTTTAAGAGGTCTGCCCAGGTTCAATTCCCCAGTACCCACGTTAAGCCAGATGCACTAGCTTGCTCTCCCTCTCTCTCTCTGCTCATAAATTATAAAAATAATTTGTTAAGGGCTAAGTATGTGGCTTGCTAATAGATGCTTACCTAGAAGGTGTAAGGCCCTGGGATCCATTACCAGCACTGCACTAAAATGAAATAAATAATAATATAAAAAATTGGTCCTCTTGGTGGGGCATGGTGGTGTATGCCTTTAATCCCAGCACTCGGGAGGCAGAGGCAGGAGGATTTCCATGAGTTCAAGGCCACCCTGAGACTACACAGTGAATTCCAGATCAGCCTGGGCCAGAGTGAGACCCTATCTTGAAAAACAAACAAACAAAAAATGGCCCTCTCATCAGATGATGTCTAGAACATTAGGGAAGGCTTGTGGAGGAGTGGGCGTGTTAGGTGGGTTTTGTAGAGTGAACAAGAGTTTGCTAAGCGATCACTCAAAAGAACAGAGAATAGAACGCCACATATTCTCCCTCATATGTGGTCCTTAACCAGGACAACCGTTTTCTTTATGCAGACTAGTAGAAAGAAGTGAGACGTTATGAATGAGGGGTAAGGGATGGGGGGAGGGGAATGTCATAAACATGAGGATAAACCATATTAGGTTCAAAACTATAAAATCCTTACGAGCATACTGTAACCTATTGAGAAAGTAGTGAGTGTCACCTGGCAAGAGGGGCCATGAGTAGTAGGGGAGATAGTCTAAGCCTGTGAATAATTAGATCAGCCTGACAACCCCTGGTTCCAACCACTGGTTCCTTCCCTCACTGAGCTGTTGACCAAAGCGACTCATGAGAATCCAACAACAAGACAGAATTCTGTCAAAGCTCTTGAGTGCTCTCCCCAGGCCTGAGGCAAAACCCTGTTACTGAAGAAACCACAGACTGCATCGAGCAGCATTGAGAAACCCTTCAAATCCGGAATGGTATCCAGCCCCCAGAAGGCAGTTAGTGTAGTGCTAGAAGGCACTACACAGGCTGCCAGGGGAAACTGATCAACGACAGCTGGAGTAAACAGAGACCATTGACACGAAACACAATCTGCGGCCATGAGTAGGCTGACCACACCTCCTACTGGGAGGGAACAGCGAACCAACAAAGGAGCACTTGTGTAGTGGAGGAGCCTGGGCCTGGGGGAGACAATCAACAGCTTTCAAATTCGACCAATTTTCCACTCAGTGAGGGGGAACCCCTTGTTTGGAACTAGGGATTCAGGGCGATAGGCACCGGATCCCGTACTTTTGGGCTCCCAAAACAAGATGCACTATGGGAGCGAGTGACAGGGAGACTACTAAAAATAGAATCTAGGTAATCCAGAATTGTGTATATTTGTTAACCTACACTGATCTCACTCTCTGATGGAGATTGTGTTTGTATTTTTCAGGAT
>PVHP010030329.1:0-21876 GCA_004024765.1 Zapus hudsonius
AGGAAATGGGAAAAGGGAGGGGAGAGGAGATGGGAGGAGAGAGGAAATGGGAGGAGGGAGGGGAGAAAAATGGGAGGAGAGAGGGGCAAGGAAACAGGAGGGGAGGGGAAAGATGTGAGGGAGGAAGGAGAATAGGGGATAGATGGGAGGGTCAGGTGGGGGGTCTAGCTCGGTACATACTTATATATCTATTTTAGCACAAGTTATGCCCAGTAGTGTGTTTCACTGTAACTTTTTTATACTTGTATGATCCACTCTGATCACCTCACCTCCGCTGTCCTGTCTTGATCTCTCTTCCTTCCCCTGCTCCCTCCTCGTCCCAAACAGCCCTCTGGGCCTCTCTTTTCTATGATTGTGTTTCCACACCATGAAATATGTGGTTTTTGTATTTCTGAGTCTTGTTTGGCTTAATGTGTCTTCCAGTTCCTCCCATTTTCCTGAAAATGCCCTGATTTTGTTCTTTATGGCTCCACTTTTCCTCATCCATCCCTCTGTAGACAGGCAGGTCCTGCCTACAATACTCCCTCGGGAGGGTTCTTCCGGCTCATCTTTTCCTCTCCTCACGCAAATCCCACCCTGACCTGCCAGGTCCCCTCAAGGGAAGTCACTGAGGGCACCCTCCATGTCCATGTCCCATTCTCTGTTCCTGTCTCTGTCAGATGGAAAAAGAAAGATCTGGGCTCTTTCTCTGTCCACCATATGCAATAGAGGAAGGGGTCCCAACATCACACACTCCTAGGACCCCACTTTCCAGGACATCTATGCCATTGTGAAACCCACCACCTCACTGGAGGAGAAAGGACTTCCGGACGGCAGACTCTCCACACCCAGGCCCCCCACCCCCACCCTGACACCCTACTGGGGACAAGGTGCTTCCCTCTAATGGACCTAAAGGTAGTTACAGCCAAACTGTAAGCCGCTTTCCTCTTGCTTTAGAACTGAATGTCACCGCCTTTGTGACCACAAGAAACAGCTCCTCATACAGAATCTGACGGCGTTCTGCTCTCAGCTGAACGTGCTGGACCATGGATGGGTGGCAGAGCCCTTTCCTAGAATCAATGGTGAGGGGCTGGGGATGTGGCTCTGCAACAGATCACTCCTGGAGAACCCCTTCTTTCTCAGTAGAACAATGAAGCCTCATCTACATTTCCAGTCCATTTGTGCTACTTAGTCCTGACACGCTGCCTCACCCATCTCTGTACCTATGCAGCTCTGGGCAAGTGCTAAGCTAAACCTCACGTTTCTATAGTTCTTTTTATGCAATAAAGTCTGGTTTATATTGATATTGATATTTTAAATGTAATGTTATATAAAAGATCAGAAAAAAATACTGTGGAGGCTTGAATCAGAGATTCATAAACTCATGTGTTCTGAAAGTTTGGTCCCCAGCTGATGGCAGTTTGGGAGGTGGAGCCTTGCTGGAGGAGGGGTGTTGTAGAAGGAAGGTTTAGGGGTGTTATAGCCAGCACCCCTTGCTAGAGTTTGGCTGGTGTTCCTGCTGCAGCCTCTGCTCATGCCATGAAGCTTCCCCTGGAGACTGTAAGCCAGAATAAAACCTTTCTTCCCATCAGCGGCTTTTTGTCGGGTGCTTTATCCCAGCAATGCAAAGATAACTGCAACAAATACTGTATTGCTTTTCTCTCAAAATAAACACCTTGACCACTAACGGTCATAGCACATCTCCTTCCTTCATTTCTCCTACAGTGATGCACAGAACAGCTGTAAAAGTAAAGTCAATAAAAGAGTTCTGAAGGACTTTTAAGCTTTAAAATTATCCTTCCAAGGCTATCTAAAGGACTGTTTTTTACTAAAAGAAACAGACAAAACAGATAAAAGCAATATATAACTATAGATTTTTTCTTGCTAAAAAAAAACCCACTAAAATTAAAACTATTTTGAATCAGGACTGGCTATTAAAATTGTGAGATTATTAGTTTTGCTAGGTATAATAATGATTCATAGGTATTTGTATCTTATCATTACTGCTAACATATTTGAGAATATATAAAATGTCATAATTGTTTTGATCTCATGTTAAAATAGAGCATTTTCAAAATAAACATTGGAGAACAACTGGATACCCATAATGGTAGTCGGTGTGACTGTTTATCTGGAGGGAATCTCTAATGTTACTTTGTGAACGTCTTTTCACAGTGAGTTTAGTAAACTCAAGTATAATAAACACGAGTTTTTGATGGATAATACTTCATTTCTTCAGAAGATAAGATATAAACTTGTCAAATCTGGGTAAGGGAAATGTGGTTTGTTTCATGCATTTCTGGGACCTTTCCATTTTTTTTAAAAAAAGGCAGATGCTGGATTACCACATAGTATGAAGTATGGATGCCTAAAAAGTTAGTATTAGAGAAAAACATAACTCGTACTCTGAGCAGTAGTTCAGTGGCTATGTTGAACTTGAGGCAAAGGACCTCCTGCAGTTGCAAAATCGACCCCTGGTACTGCTGCACCTGCTTGTCCTCCAGTTCACAAGACGGAGTTTCCAATAAAGTTAACTGCAATTTCTCAATTAGCTGTAATGCAAGAGAACACTGACGTTAGTCAAGGGACAAATAGCCAAGGGAAAAGTGAACATAGGGGGAGGGGTGATCACACGTTTGGATCTCGGAACATCTTATCCTTACTAGACTATGTGGAAATTCCTTCCAGTGTTGACTCTGTAATTTAGGATCACAGAGAAATAAAATATTTCCTCCAAAAACTCCCAGCGCTGTGAGTGAAGGTTTCAGTAGCAAGTTAACAGATGGGTTCCCTTTTGTCCCGACCTGGATCCGCAGGAATCTTTGCTCATTTTTGGGTGCTGTTGCAGAATTCCTGGGATATTTCCTTCAGTGGTGGGGGGAGGAAACTGCCCTTTGCTTTTCATAATAAGCTGTCTTTAGCATGAGGGTGGAGGCAGGGTGACTGTTTCAGCTGTGGGAAGGACTTCGTAGTGAGGTCTCCCTAAGAACCCAGGGGTGGGGTTCCAAGACCTTTCAGGTTGGTGAGCACATCCAGGAGCTAAAGGCTGCACCGTAGGGAAGGCATGAAGCCACCACGACCTCTCCATGTAGGTCCCCTTTGGATTTCTCCTAACTCGTGTTCTTGGAAGAGTCAGAACGGGCTGGCAGGTCTAAGAACCGGTTTGCCTATGTTTGGTGAGTCATCTCATCCGAGGAGAGTGGTGGGAACCCTACTTATAGCTGGGTTATGGCTCGAAGGGGGTTACTGACGTGGGGGGGTCAAGTCCTCCATGGGAACTTTGGGGAAGTGTCGGCATTACGTTGTGGGACAGCCACTTGGGGTCTAGGGAGTTGTGGAAAATCAGGTAGCGTGGAGAAGCCCATCCACGTGGTGAAATCGTAAGTATAAAAACACGTCTACTTTTTCTTGGAACGTTGGACTCCTTGACATGGAGGACTCCTGTGTCCGGTTCTGCCTGGTTGTCAGCCACCATTTCTTTGAGGCTTGTCTCACGCCAATCCTGTCTCGCCTTCCGCTCTTCCTCTGCCAAACATTTCCAGTCCTGACTGCCTCACGCAAGTCCTCTGACTGCCTCTTCGCCTTTCCATCTCTTGTGCCGTGTTCTGCTAAATCTTTCAACTCTACTGCCGACTGTGATTAAGGAGTCCAGGTGAATTCATTTGTTTCACCGTTACATTTCAAAATCATTCCCAGTGTGCACTTCATCCTGTTGTTCAGAGGATGGGTGGCTCCCAGCCATCCTGCTCCATCTTGCCACCTTGTCTAACCCTTCGCTTTGCTTCAGAGAGTCCTTCAGCACTATGAACCCACCAAGGACTAGTGGAATACACCTGGGAACTCAATGCTTCCAGACACTACATTTCTGAGTTCTCCCACAGCCTAGGGGATTTCCCCTCACTTGGTAAACTAGGCAATATAACTAAATGTTGTTATAACGTTTTTCCTCAGTAGTTTTAAAAAATATTATTTATTTGTTTGCAAGCAGAGAGAGAGAGAGGGAGAGAGAGAGAATGGGCATGCCAAGGCCCCTAGTCACTGCAAAAGAAATCCAGATGCATGTACCACCTTGTGCATCTGGCTTTATGTGAGTACTGGGAAATCAAACCCAGGTCTTTAGGCTTTGCAGACAAGTGCCTTAACTGCTGAGCTGTCTTTCCAGCCCCTCAGCAGTTTTTTTAAATTATTGTTTGAGAGAAAGAGACAGAGAGTATGAGTGTGCTGGCGCCTCCTGGCACTGTGAATGAACTCCAGACACATGTGCTACTTTGTGCACCCAGCTTTATGTGGTGCTGGGGAATTGAACCCAGGGCATCAGGCTTTGAAAGAGTGCCTTTAATTACCAAGCCATCTCTCCAGCCCCTCACTCTACCCTATGCTTACTTGGAATTTACTCTGTAGCCTAGGTTGGCCTTGAAATCACAGTGATCTTCCTAGTTCAGCCTCTCAAGTGCTGGGATTAAGGATGTGAGCCTCCACACCCAGCTTTTATTCCTTGGTGTTTTAAAATGTAAAACAGAATCCTCTTGGGCTAGTTTGTCAGGCCTACCTCCAGAAATACAATCAGGATATCCTTGTTCACGGTTACATTCCTAGTGCTTAAGAAAGCGCATGTGAGCAAGAGACAGTAATATGGATACGTGAGAATGTCCAAATGAAGGGCTGGAGAGATGGCTCAGCGGTTAAGGCACTTGCCTCCAGTGCCTAAGGCCCCGGGTTCAATTCCCCAGGACCCACATAAGCCAGACCCACAAGGTGGTGGCCCTGGTGTGCTCCCTCTCTCTCTCTCTTCTCTCTCTCTCCCTCTCTCTCTGTATCTCTGCTTGAAAATGAATAAATAAAATACTTTTAGAATGTCCAAATGAAATCTGTTATTTTGTATGCTAACTAAACTTACTAATTAAAATGTTAATGAAGCAAGCAGATTATGGGCACTGAATTATAGATGCATAGTTACACTTCTGTCTCTATGACAAAATACCCAAGAAAACCCCTTAGAAGGAGGAAAGACTTATTTTGTCTCAGTTTCTGAGGTTTCAGTCCTTGTTGCCTGGCCAATTGCTTCTGGTCCTGTGCCAGAAAGAGGGAGAGGAGCAGAGCTCCTCACATCACCACAGCCAGGAGAGAGGAGGCCGTGCCTGCAAGACTCCAGGATCCCTTCCTTGAAGTGGAAGGGATTATTAGGAGTTAGGAGAGGGGGGCTGGAGAGATGGCTCAGCTCTTAAGACGCTTGCCTGCAAACCCTAGTGACCTGGGTTCGATTCCCCAGTACCCACATAAAGCCAGATGCACAAAGCGGTGTATGCATCTGGAGTTCACCTGCAGCAGCTGGAGGCCCTGATACATCCATTCTCTCTGTCTCTCTTCTCTCTATTGCTCTCTGCTTGCAAATAAATAAATAAAAATATATTTTAAAACAGAGCTATAAAAATGCTCACTAAAATATTACTGGTCTGTATTTTAATAATTTTTGGTCTTGGAGTGAACTGGTTTATGTCGCAGGACAATCCTTAAATACTTACACTCAGCACGAGTTTGCTTTTCCCAATCACTTCCTCAAAGGTCTCGTTAGCTTCCTCTTCCCACAGGCTGATGAAGGTGTTGATTTCCTGCAGTGCTAAAGGATCCGGACTCCCGTCACACAGGATGTAATGCTTCCACTGTGGAGCAGAAGGAAGTCCTCTCAACCCAGGTCCCCCAATGCAAAGAGCGACTTTTGACTTTACAGTGACTTCTTCTGACGTAGTCAGCTAAGCGAGCCCACTAAAACAACCCAAATCCTTCCTGGTCCTCGTTGTCCAAACGGACTCCGGCTCTATCTTCTGTGTTGTTTGTAGGTCATGTGAGCCAGAGGGTTGCGCTTTGCTTCCTGTCTACCCCAGAGCCCGTCTGTAATGTCCACTCACCCTTGCTGTGCACATTCTACGTGTCCTATTGATGGATGGGAGGAGCCAGGGGGTCTTTGCAGGTGCTGAGTTAAGGACACAGGCCCCCAATGCCAATGACACGAAAAGACAAGCGTGTCTGAAGCTAGCCCCACTGACCAGATTAGAGCGGCCCTCTGTTCTCTCTCTCAGCCCTTCCTCCAGCATCATTCACAGAACTGCTGAGCCAGGGCCTGGCTTTGGTCTGTCTTCCTCACTCATGTAAACCACGTCTAGCTTTTGACTAGAAGTGAGAGGTGGGCGACCCTGAGCACTTCAAGCCACTGTAGGGTGACCCACTGGCCTCATTTCAATACTGCTGCGTCTCGGGGAACAGCACGGCCTGGGAGAGGACAGTGACGGAGACAGTGGTGGGGCAGTCCACCCACGCGCGGCAATGAAGCTCCCTTTACGGCGTGGGAGGGAGGCACGCGCCCCAAACCACCATGATAGCAGCATCTAACATCACTGATGAACACACACACGACCACAATGATGGGAACAGTGAGAGCTGCCAGATCCTGACGACAACAGACATGAACGGACCACATCCCGTGGGAAGATGACAGATTTGCCTGGTCCAGGATTCCCACAAGCCTTCGTGAAGCATCTGGGAAGGGCAATGCCAGACAAGCAACAGAATGAGCCGTGCTGGTGCCGAGTCCCAACACGAGTCAGAGTGAAGCAGAGACCATTATGTACCAACACCTTTTATGAAGTTACATCAATTCCTTTCACCATGAGTGATACATTCGTCAGATGAAAGGTTTTTATATTTATTTACTTATTATTGAGAAGAGATAAAGAGAATGGCGCCCCAGGGCCTCAGCCACTGCAAACACAACAGATGCATGCGCCACTTTGTGCCTCTGGCTTTACAAGGGGACTGGGGAATCGAACTCAGTCCGTTGGGCCTTGCGGACATGTGCCTTTAGCTGCGCAGTCATCCATCTCTCCAGCCCACATGGAAGGTTTTTCAGTAAATCAGGTTTTCTGGGCTGCTAACTGGAAGAGGACGGCAGCCCCCTGTGATCACACATGAGCTTGAGAACGAACGGGCGTGGGGAGCCGTACCTGAGAAAGCGCTCTGCTGTCCCGTTTCATCTTCTCGGCCTCCGAGAAACAGCCCTCCAGTTGGAACAGCTCCTGCAGCTCTTCGGTCCTCCTCTCCAGATCCTGCTCACGGACAAACCACTGGTTTGCGCTTTCCTTCAGCACCATGTTCCACCAGGAGCAGCTACAATTCACTTGGCTAAATACACAGTTTCAGAACACACGGCTGCAGCAGTGCGAACAGAACTGACACTGTCCAGACTATTACTGTGGACAATGGCTTCCACAGTGTGAGCTTTAGACGCTGGGGTTACTCAAACTCCTATGGGATCGGGGAGGTCAATCTGTTTCATAAAAATATGGAGGCATGGATGGCAGACATGAATGAGAGGCAGAAGATGATGTTCAGCTTCTAAAGCCTGGGCACGGATACAGGCAAGGATTGCCAAGGGCACCAGTGGGGGAGGGGGTGGGGAAGAACAGCCCACTCCATGGGAGAAAACCTGTTTATTAAATCTCAAAACCAGGAATGGGTCTTTTTTCTAGTCTGTGTGGCCGTATAGGAAGACATGAAGAACTCCTGCTTCTATCAAAGGCAAATTGTCCTGATAAATAACAATTGTACAGTGATTTGAATACTTGGCTAGACATTCTCTCAAAAATAAAGCAACTGAACTTGTCATTTCAAGGCTACAACTCAAAACTTTGTTTCAAATACCATTCAAGCAAACATTAAGATTTTAAACCCTCGTATCTGTTACTCTGAGTGGAGAACCCTTAAGAGCTCCCACTGAGCGAGTGACCAATACTGCTTGTGAGGTTCTTGATGATAATAAAATATATCAACATCTGGAAGTCAAATTTTTTTCCAAGAAAGCAGTGCATGAGATCATAAAGTCAGGCATGGAAATACATTTATTCAGACGATCAGAGCAATATCTGAACAGCTCGTTAATACAGCTGCAGATGCTAAGTTGAGACACTACCATTTGTTAAGGCTAGGGAGGTGGTGTGTGCCTGTGGTCCCCGCCTTGGGAGGCTGGAGGATCCTTTGAGCCCGAAGTTTGAGGCTAGTTTCAGCAATATAATGCAACCTTATCTCAAATAAAGAAGGGAAAGGACAGGAGGGAAAAAGGGAAAGGGAAGGAAAGAAGGAAAGGAAGGAAAGAAAGAAAAGAAGAAAGAAAAGAAGAAAGAGAAAAAAAGGGGAGCTGGAGAGATGATTCAGCCTTTAAGGTACTTACCTGCAAAGCCTAACAACCCAGGCTCAATTCCCCAGAACCCACATAAAGCCAATGCACAAAGTGGCACATGCATCTGGAGTTCGTTTGCAGTGGCTGGAGGCCCTGGTGCACTTATTTTCTTTCTCTCTTCCTCTTTCCTTGCAAATAAGTAATTTTTTAAAGAAAGGGAAGGGAAGGGAAAGAGGAAAGGAAGGGGAAGGAAAAGAAAGGAAAGGAAAGGAAGACAAGAGAAAGAAGCTAGCCCTTGTTAAATTTTTGTAGAGTGTCAAGGAATTTCTACAGCTATCTGAAAGGCTATTGCATGTCCCTCTGGTTTTTCCAGCTGCACAACTATCTGCAGGCAAGGTCTCCTTCATAAACTGGAACCGCAACGGCAGGTGAAATCTGACATTTGCATGTGAGTCAGGTGACTTCTCAAGGAGATTTAAAAATGTAAATGATATCATTTATTTCTCCAAGTTAAGAGATACAGTTTTCTGTAAAAAGGTTAATGTACCTTCTTTTTTTCATTTCAACAATGTTTAACACACACTAATATAAGTGTTTTTAAGTTTGCAGCTTGATTTCTAATATGGCAAACACATAATGGTAACCCACAAAGAGCTCCTTGAGGGGTTCTGTTTTTAATACTTTCATGGGGTTTTGTCCTGAGAGCACCAGATTTCGGAACTACTGATCTGAAAATAGAATAACTTGAAATGACAAGTCAAAAACAGAAGTGAAACTAAAAAAAGGAGTGAATCTGAATATTTTCCTGGGGTTTTGGTCCTTTTTAAATATGTATCTGCAGCAGATTCGTGCTGACTGGTTGTGAGCATGCACTCTGAGACCAGACGGCCGAGTGCTGAATTTCTCTCCGTCTGTGAGGAGGGTTAATGACGTCACTCATTGTACAGGAGGGCTGAATTGCACCTGTCCATGCAACATTAATATTAATATTACCAGCAGCTGTAGGGCTGAGGGCTTTGGATGGCAATGGATTTGAGAGCTGCAGTTAATTCTTCATAAAGTCTATTACTGATATTTTTATTAATAATAATATTGCTAATATTACTGATATTTACTTTTTCTTCAAGTCGGTTCCATTTTTCTTTCTCAATTCGCTGTATTTCGAGCCTTTCTAGCTCTTCTTTCTCAAGCTTCAAACGGGCTTCCTCTAAAGAACCAAACAATAAATCAAGAATTAATCTCAGGGACGAGGTCCCAAGATTTTCAGTCATAATACTTTAGGCTCTTGAGATTCTTCCAAGTATTTCCAACATAGGGGATTATTATATAATAGCCACAGACTTAATTCTATGCTGAGATGAGAAAAATATTAGCTTTCTGCCCTTCAAAAAAGTCACATAAGAGCTGGAGAGATGGCTCAGCAGTTAAGACACTTGCCTGCAAAGCCTAAGGACCCGGGTTCGATTCCCCAGTACCCACGTAAAGCCAGATGCACAAAGGGGTGCATGCACCTGAAGTTCATTTGCAGTTCTGGAGACCCTGGAAATATTCTGTCCCTTCTCTCTATCTCTCTTTGCTTGCAAATAAATAAATAAAAATAGTTTTTTAAAAAGTAACATGAGTCAATGTACACTATATACGTGTATGAAACCCAGTGCCTTGTAAAATGAATATATACTAATTAAAGAAAAAGGGGCATGGCTTTCAAAGTTTCTCACCAAAGAACAAAAAATCCACAATGGTATTTTTATCCTTTAGAAAGTTTCTAACGATTCAATAAGGATTTCAACCAATAAAACAGTTCCATTGTAGGTAGTAATGAAGAGGAGACAAAGTCGGCACATGTCTATAACTGTGTGATGTCAACACCATCAGAGAAAACCACCTTAACCTGGAGTTGGGTGCAGTGGTGTGCACATGTGATCCCAGCACTGGGGGCAGAGGTCAGGGGTTCCTGGAGCTTTCGGGCTAGTTTTTCACTCAGTTGTGAGCTCCAAATTCTATGAGAGACTCTGCCTCAGAAAATAAGGTGGAAGGAAGGAAGTCACCCGATGTTGAACGCTGGCTTCCACACACAGAAGCACTCATGAGCACACATGTTCACATACATCCCCCATATGCACCCGGCACATAAAACATGTGTATATACATGTACACACACAAAAACACATGCAAATACAGAACATGGGGATAGGAGGGATCGCTTGGTTGGTAAAGTCTTTGCCTTGTGTGGTGGTGTGAATGTAAAGGCCCCTTAGCCTCAGGTACTGTTGACGAAGCATCCTACTTAGTCCTCAAGCGGTAAGAGCCCTGGGAGGAGGGCTGGGTGTCACTGGGGGTGGATCTTGAGTCAGCCCCAAGGTGTGTTCATTTTGCTCTCTGTTGTAGATGTGTGATGAAGGGAGCCAGCTTCTTCCCATGATGGAGCTTCCCCTGGAATCTGTAAGCCTGAAATAAACTCTTTCCTCCATAAGCTGCTTCTGGTTGGTGTTTGTCCGGCAACAAGAAGGTAACTACCACACCCTGCAAGCATGAGGACCCGAGTTCCATCCCCAGTGCCCAGGTCAAAACGTAAGGTGGGGTGGCATGCACCTAATCCCAACTCTGGGGAAGGAGGAGAGAAAGGTCCCTGGGGCTCACTGGCCAGCCAATCTAGCATGCTTGCTGAGCTTCAGGACAATAAGAGACCCTGTCTCAAAAAGGTAGATGGTACTTCTGAGGACCACGCTTGAAGCTGTCCTCTGGCCTCCACACAAATGTGCACTTGTATACATGCAACAGGCACACACACAAAAATAAAAATAAATAACAAGGTAATGAGATGTTGTGATCAAAATATGTCAAACACACATAATAGACTTTGTCAATAAAAATTAAAAATAAAGGGCTGGGGGGGCTCAGCGGTTAAAGGCACTTGCTTGTAAAGCCTGCTGGCTGGGGTCCAATTTCCGTGTCACCCATGTAAACAAGATGCAAGAAGTGCCACAGGCATCGGGCATTTGCAGTGGCAAGAGGCCCTGGCACACCTTCCCCCCACATATAAATAATTTTTAAAGTTAAAAAGAGACAAATAAAATATACAATATACGCTGAAGAATATGAGTTTAGCCTAATCTAATAAAACATTCCTCACAACATAGTTCCTGATACTATATTTCTGAGTCACCTGAAAATAACTTTTTGGGGTCTACTTTAAGGTGTGGTGGTGGCGCACACCTTTAGCTTCAACATTTGGAAGGCTGAGGTAGGAGGATCACTGTGAATTTGAGGTCAGCTTGGGCTAGAGTGAGACCCTGCCTTAAAATAACAAAAATCCATACAGAACCCACGTCTCTTAAAAACTTGAATACAAATCTGTAGACATGCCTTTACCATTAGGAATATTCATAATTTAAAAATCACTTTTTGGTATTTTGATAACCAACACTTTTATCAATGTTTATTTTTATTTTATTTATTTTTTTAAAATATTTTATTTATTCATTTTTCAAGCAGAGATACAGAGAGAGAGAGAGAGAGAGAGAGAGAGAGCGAGCGAGCATCAGGGCCACCACCTTGTGGCGTGGGTCTGGCTTATGTGGGTCCTGGGGAATTGAACCTGAGGCCTTAGGCACTGGAGGCAAGTGCCTTAACCGTTGAGCCATCTCTCCAGCCCCAATGTTTATTTTTAATGAATGAAATTGACATTTTAATGGCCAAATAAGTATTGCTAAGCCTGAACATTCAGCTATAAAAATTCCAAGTATTGAATGGAACAAGTTATCCAAAATTAGCCAGTGACACCCTGACATCAGGTTTAGCTGGGCCCCTGGGTGCTGCCTGGTCACGCTGTCTCAGTGTATATCTGATGGTGACAGGTGGGAATTCCCTACAAAAGGGGCTGAGAGCAAGTGGCTGATGACAGACATCGGGCCCCAGCATGGCCCTCTGGCTCCTACCTTCCTCCTTCAGCCGCCGCTCCTCCTCCTCCTGCAACAGCTTCAGCCGCTCCGCTTTGCTAATTTTCTTATTGGCAGACTTGAGGGAGACCAAGGCATGGGAAAGACAGGCCGTTAACATGGCACCTAATTACTGCAAAGCACATCTCCTCAAACAGTAAGGAAGGAAACAATGCTTAGTGTGATCACAGCCTGGAGCTCTGGGCTCTCTGGAGTGAGGCTGAAACATGGAGAAAAATAACCTTAGAGACGAGACGGCCCAAAGCAGGGATGGGCACACACCAAAACAACCCCTTTGACTCCATTTCTCCATCATGGGAATGCTCCAAGGAAACCCCGTCTCCGTTCTCCACGTTCTACGTATATATGGTGTGAAACTGTACGTCTTTACTTCACAAATGAAGGGAATGTTATGACCAGTGTGTGATTAGCCATTTGATAAATACAGGAGGGAAAACTCTTTTGAATTACACGGACCAAATAAAATGTTTGTAAAGCAAGGGATATTTACACTGCGCTCAAGACGTTTTGTATGGGCCGTGGAGATGGTTTAGCAGTTAAAGGCACTTGCTTGCAAAGCCTGCTAGCCTGGGTTCAATTCTCCATGGAGACCCAATGCACAAATTGGCACATGCATCTGAAGTTTGTATGCATCCATCAGAGGCCTTGATATTATGCCCATTCTCTCTCTCTCTCTGCCTGCAAATAAGTGAAAATATATTTTTTTTAAGTTTTTACAGCTGGGCGTGGTGGTACACACCTTTAATCCCAGCACCCAGGAGCCAGCCTGGACTACAGAGTGAGTTCCAGGTCAGTGACCAGGAGGAGGCCACCTTTCAGGCATTGAAGCATAAGAACTAATGATGGTCTTGGCAGTGGCGATGCAGAGAGGGTCCAGGAACATTTATATGCAAATTTATTTAATGATTAAAATTGGCATCAAGGACAGGAAGGCATTAGGAAGAGTCTGAAAGGGATGATGAAGTTGTTTCCAGTGGCACAGGCTATTCGGGAGGCTGAGGCAGGAGGACCGCCAGTTAAAGCCTGCCTGGGCTAGGGCCTAGGAAACTCAGCAAGACCCTGTCTCCAGATAAAAATGCCAAATGGGGCTGTGGATTTAACTCTACAGTAGAGCACATCCCTAGCCTGCTAGAGACCCATTACTGCAAGAAAGAAAGAAAGAAAGGGGGGGGGGAGAGAGCATCAGAAAAGGAATTAGTGAAGGAGCCAAGAATCCTATATTCAATTAATTGTATGTGGTCAATGCGGTGGATCTCCAGCCATCCGCACTGAGGTAAAATGGAGAGATCAGGGCTTTGGATTCACGCCTGAGAGCAACTGTGATGATTCCCAGCTCTCCTCCATTGTCCCTATGGGAAAGTGAAGAAAGAACCCCACGGGATCAGCGAGATCAGCGGGAATCCTTGTTAATCCTTGGGGCGCAGATCTCTCTTGGTGTAGCTGCTCCAGGGTGCTTGTAGAATTGTGTCCCCGGCATCTCTGACCACACAGTCCACAAACGTCTGTTCCCAACTAGGCTGCAAGGCACATCCATCTCCAGTCACCAGCTCACAGGCTGCCCTCTCCTCCGCTCTCTCCCTCTTGGAAGGTCATCACAAAACCATGCCTCTAGTTACACTCAATTTTCCATTTATTCTCTTAGCAATACAAGCAACCCAACCACGTCGAAGAAAACGCCTGAGCTCAAATTTTTGAGCAGAGATGTCACACAGACTCAACACAGTCCAGCATTCCCTATTCCCATTCCCCTCACTTCCCAAACCTGGCTTCCTTCCCGCTCTCTGCACTGAGCTAAATCCTCAACCCCAAGAAAACTCTTTACAAAATCTTTGGATGTTGGGCCCCAGCCTGAGTAACCTTAAGGTAAATTTTAGAATATGGAATAAAGCCGGGCGTGGTGGCACACACCTTTAATCCCAGCACTGGGGAGGCAGAAGTAGCAGCTGATAAGCCTCGATCCTGTTTGTTGAATTCTGTGTAGCTGATAAGCTTTGTTCCTGCTTGCTGAGTTTCACCTTATTGGCGATGTAACCAACTACCTTGCTGATTGGCTGTAAAACAATGTGCCCTAGGGAGTGTACTTCGCTTTGCTGTACTCTGCTGATTGGCTCCCGCCAAAAAGTTTGAATCTTATTGCTTGAGAGAAATAGGCTGAACAATGCAGCCTCGGGTTATAAAAGGGCTTTGGGTGCTCAAATAAAATGAGATTTGCCTGACATTTCTCCTAGTCGCCTGTGTCTGTCTGACCGTTTGCTTCACCTCTCCCCATGGAGTCCTTCCTCCTGCTGGCTGGTGAGACTTGGGCTACCGGCAGGGGGCCAGGGGGCTGTGACTCCCCAACATTTGGACCCATCTACATTTTTGTCTGCCTTCCTTCCTTCCCACCACAGAAAATGAGCTGCGGTCAGTTTTGGTATTTAAGGTTGAGTCAGCCTCTTTTCTCCTGGCTGCTAGCCCTCACTACCTGGTTAAGGCCTGGATCCTATACCTCACACTGCTCCTCACTCAGGTTCCATCCTTGCCTTTCACATTCTCTCTATACTTTGTCTCAATTGTTACCTTTACATAAAGACAACCTACAAGGAGTCGTCCATGGTTTCCACTCCCTCCTTTCCCACATGGCCCCACTCAATCAAGCTTCATTTCAAAATTGCTCAATTAAAACTTTTGTCAAGGTGTCCAGAGATGGGCCAGTTCCCAGGCTCACAGGTTACATCTGTGGACAAAGCTGCCTTTGCCCTGAAGCATGCACCTGCCCTGCCCATCCTCCTGGGCGGACTTCCCGGTTCAGCTGCAGCTAACATGCACCTGTTACAACCTTTTACAATTTTGACAATAATTGGAACATGTATTTCCTCATATAGTTTTAACTTGGTATTGAAAACTTTTCATCTCAAGTTTAAATAACTGAAAATGCGCTCCCCCTAGAGGATCTAAAAGCTCTTATTTTTTTATTTTTTAATTTTTGGCAATGCTTGGGCCTGAACCCAGGGCCTTGCACAGCCTAGGAAGATGTTTTACTGCTGAGGTACATCTGCAGCCTGGGGCAGTTTTGAGGCACTGACTCACCATGGAACTTGGGCTGGCTTTGAACTCACTATGTTCCCAGGTTGGCCTTGAACCTGTGTTCCTTCTCCTCCCTCAGCCTCTTCTTGGTCGCTGGGATTACAGGCATGTGTTAGCACACCCAGCTACACCACTCGTGTAAAAAGGCCCATGGCCATTTAAAATATTTCCAGTGGATCCTGCATACCACAGAGATTTAATGACCAATATTTTTAATTCAGAAAACTATGAACAAGGTTTTCTTTAGTAAAAATGCAATCCTCCTGACTTGTTTTTATTGAGAATTTTAATAAGTAGACATACTGTAATTTGATCCTGTCGCCCTCCCCTTCCACGGAACCCCCTCCCTCCTTCCAAACAGAACCTCTTCTTTTTTGATATCTCATTTCTTTGGGGTTCTTTCCCGCCTTCCATCATCCATGTCAAAATGCTGGAGGTAGCAACTTCCGCCCGTGAGGTCAGGAGTGCACCAGTTCTCCGTGTCCAAAGGACAGCGCACAATGGCCATCTCTGCAGTTAGTCCTTCCAACCTCAGCAGGGGAGATGGCGCCACCGACTGGCATTCCCCTGCATTTCTTCCTTGGTGTTTGAAGTGTCTGTTGTAGAGGCCTTTCGCTTCCTTGTTAGGGACATTCTGAGATATTTAAGTTTGTGTGGCTATTCTGAATAAGACTGTTCTGATTGCTTAGTATGCTCGTCACTGGTATGTAAGAGGGCTACGGATTTTTGCATGTTAGCTTTGTATCTTGTCGCTTTGCTGAAAGTTTATCAGCTCCAAGAGTTTTCTGGTGGAGTTTTTAGGGTCTCATATGTAGAATCAAATCTACAAATGAGGATATTTGGCTTCCTCGTTTCCAACTTGTATCCCTTTAATCTTTCTCTTATATTATTATTGCTTTAAGACTTTAAGCCCTATATTAAGTAGTAGTGGACACCCTTGCGTTGTTTCAGATCTTAGTGGAAATGCTATGTTTTTCCCCATTGAGTATGATATTGGCTTTGGGTTTGTGATAAATAGCCTTTATTACATTGAGATATGACCCCTTCATCCTTAGTCCTGCCGAAGTTTTTACTATGAAGGAACACTGGATGTTATCAAAAGATTGCTAGATTTTGTCAAAGGCCTATTCTGCATCTAATGAGATGATCCTGTGAATTCTCTTCTTGAATCTACTTATGTGACGTATAAATTACATTTATTGATTTCCATATGTGGAAACATCCCTGTATCTCTAGAATAAAACCTGCTTGATCAAGGTGGCGAGTATATTCAATTATGTTCTTGAATCTTATTTGTAAGTACTTTTATTGAGAATACTTGCCTTTATGCTAGTCGGGGATAGTGGTCTATCACTTTCTTTTTGTTGTATCCTCGTTTGGTATTACTATAATGTCAGTTTCATAGACGGAATTAGGGAACATTTCCTCCTTTTCAATTTTTTGAAATATCTTGAAAAAGCAGTGGTTTCAGATCTTATATTAAGGTCTGAGAGAATTCTGCAGTGAACCCGCCTGGATCTGACTGTTTGGATGGGCGATTTTGAATTCCTGAGTGATCTTGATCTTGTTGCTTGTTCCCCACACTAGGGGGGGGGGAAGGGGCTGCTGCAGCTGGGGGGCAATTCTCCTGGCACAGTAAATGTGGCTGTGGTGATGGCCTGAGTCTCCATGTCTCTCTTCCTTATTTCTCACGTGGCTCTAACCGTTCGAATATTTTAACTGACTCTACCTCACACAACATGGAAATGTGTACACTCATGTACACACGCAAATGGTTATTTCCTTTGGCTTGGTTTCAAATTTTCACAAGAAAAATAGCATTATCTCTAAGGAAAGCAATACTATAAATATCTGAAGCTTTTATTAAGTGTCCATGCATACATTCCATTATGGTCTAAATATAGTTGTCCCTCTAGAATTCATGTTGAAATTCAATCCCAGGAAAAATTCAGGGGTGGGACGAAGTATTAGTCAGGGTTCTGCAGAAGAGCAGAACTGACAGAATGAATATATATTGTAAAGGGATTTATTGGATTAGTTTACAGAATACAGTTCAATGGCTGTTTGCAGGCACTGAGGAACCAGTGGCTGCTCAGCCCATGAGGCTGGTGTCTCAGCAGTCCACTCTGCACTGAAGGCCTAGAGGTTTCCTGGAGAGCCTCTGCTCTTCAGTGCATGCTGGAAGCCTGATGAAACTCAGGTGCACTGTCAGCGAAGGACAGCAGTAGAGGGAGGGCACATGCGCGGACCACCAGGTGAAAAGGACTGTGTCTCTCAGACCTTCTATGTATGTGTCCACCACAAGGACACCCACTCTGGAGAAAGGACTTCCTCCCTCACTTAATCCTTCCTGGAAACACTTTCACAGACTTACTTGGTTCCTAATCTGATCGAGTTAACAATAGAATTTAACCATCACAGACTGGGTGGCACCTTGAACAGGTTAGCAGAGCTCTGTCTGCATTGATGGATGAATGAATCCATTCATGCAATCTGCGGATTAGTAGGTGGGAAGTGGTCTATGTTAGAGTGGACCTAGCTACATCTTCCTCAGGCTCCCTGATCCTCAGCATGTCTGACACGGTTCTGTCATGGGTCTCTGTCATTGACAAGGCCATTCCCACCACAATAAACTCAAATAAAGTAAGCCTCTTTTCTTTATGACTTACCCAGTGGGTAGTTGGAATGAGAGCTGTTTGTCTCCAGCTGCCTGACTGGAGGAGGTGTCACTGGGCAGATCTGATTTCCAGCCTGAAGGAATACAGAGCTGGCTGCCTAGAGTTCTCTGGGATTTGCTATCTTTTTATGCTTGTTTGTGGTGCTGGCTGGCTGCTGGTGGTTTTCTCTCTCTGCTTAGATCTGTGAAAAGGAACCAGCTTCCCTTCCCCTGGATCTGTAAGCCTGAAATAAATTCCATTCCTCCCATAACTGTGTCTGTTTGGAAGCTCACTCCAGCGACGTGAAGCTGACTATATACCACTCAGTGTGTGGAATTGTGTTATTAGCAAGGGAAAGCAGATGGGAACACGTAACTAAGTGACGATGTAATTTAGAACAAGAGCAATGGGAAACAGAAAGAAGTTTCTATAAATCAGTAAAGGATTAGAGACTCACGGAGGGCACTCTGTTTCCAGTCCCTGCAGAGACTCATCATCTTATGATACTGCCGTAGTGACGTTGAAGCAACAGAGAAGGTATTAAACAGAAGTTCTTGAAAAATACTATGTCCCTTATTTAACTCAAATTTTTACCCACTATGAACCCAAGAACAGGGTCACAGCATGTGCTGACCCATGGAAAGTCTCACTTGGAGTTCATCTTTACATCACAGCAGGTTTGGTGACTCAATTTTTGTGTTTATCTGGAATAAGGAAAGTAGGTTTGTAATGCACATCTTCTATAGTGGAATTTACCAAAAAAAAAGCCTCAAATTCAGATATCAACATTAAAGACTATTTTATTTTTATTAATTATGTACTTTACTGTGTGAACAAATCAAGTGTTGGTCCCATTCCCCTCGGGTTATCCCCTAATCTCCCCTCTCCCCACCCCTATTCCAATGAAGGCCCTGCTTGGTGCGGTTATTAGTATTCCCATGGGGACATGAATGCATCAGCGGGTCTCTGAGGGGGAAGGAAGGGGACAATGCCTAAGGATACTCCATACTTATTTTTATTTTGATACATTTATTTATTTGCAAGCAGAGAGAGACAGAGAAGAGAGAGAATGAATGAGCATGGGCATGCAAGGGCCTCCAGATGCATGCGCCCCTTTGTGCATCTGGCTTTACATGGGTACTGGGGAACTGAACCTGGGTAGTTAGACTTTGCAGGCAAGCACCCTAACTGCTGAGTCATCTCTCCTGCTCCCAAACCCATTTTTAAGTGTGCCTTTCTGAAACTAGAAATAGCTTCTTACATCAAGTTTGAAATATGTCTATAAGTATAAAGTTTTGTTCCATTATGTAAATAGGATTAATTTCTAAAAGGTAAACTTCATAGATTCTATAAACTATGAGAAAACTTACTTTAATTATTTAAACTATATTGTCATTACTTGCCTATTTTAAAATATTTTAAAATTCCATAAGTACATTGTGTTTATAAAACTATCTATTTTAAGAAAATAATGTCTACGTACCTTTTTTGCTTTTGGACCCTAAAAGTTGGAAGACAAAAGAATTGTCAAGTTTTAAGAAGAATTCAGATATGTTCAACAAAAGTACTATTCTTATGTAAAATATTAAGTTAGGAGAAATTGGGGGGAAGGGTAAGGGAATAAATCTCTTTGTATTGTCTTTACCACTTTTCTATAAATTTAAAATTCCCCTAAATTAAAAAGATGTTTAAAACAGAAATCAGAAAAAATTATAAGTACAAGGAAGAAAATGGAGAGTGAACCCCCCCAGGAGTGTCTTTTATCAGCAGACTGCACACTGTTTCTTGTGGCAATCAATTAATGATCAATATTCTGGGAAATGTCCTCATTAAACACTAGCTTAAGAAAGGACCAATGTAAGTGTTTCCAAAACACAAAATATTGACTAATTATTGGTACTAATATCAAACTTGCAAGTGTGGAAATGATGTCATAAAATAATCTTTTTATAAAATAAGTTTGGGGCTGGAGCACTAGCCCAGTAGTTAAAGGCACTTGCTTGCAAAGCCTGATGGTCTGTGTTTGATACCCCAGGACCTATGTAAAATCAGATGCAACGATGATTGGAAAGCAGCGTATTTCAATAAAGATTTAAAATGACAAGCATTTTCTCGGCCACACTACTTTTAGTTTCCTGACTAGTCCCCTGTGTTTGAGAGATTTCTGGTAAGGACTTTGTAAGAGATCATGTGACTATAAATTATATACTTTGCATGTATAGGAAATACTGATTCAAGCTATGTTATTGCTACAAAATATGTGTTAAGCATGTTAATTACATCTTTCTATTGATGTCTTTATTGTTAATAACTAGAACCACCGTGTGAACAAGTCTTGTGTTGGCACCTCCATTTCTCTCCTCCCTGCCCCCAATCAAATCAATCCCAGAATGGGCCATGAGACAGAAGGCTAGGAATTGTTTGTTGTTGTTGTTGTTCTGAGGTAGGTTCTCCCTCTAGCCCAGGCTGACCTGGAATTCACTATGGAGTCTCAGGCTGGCCTTGAACTCACAGCGATCCTCCTACCTCTGCCTCCCGAGTGCTGAGATTAAAGGTGTGCCCCACCATGCCAGGCCTAGATTACATTTTGTACACACGTTTTCTGTATTCACTCGGCAGATATATTTACTGCTGATTTACACATAAGGCCTGCTAAGGGCTGGATACCCTATAGAGAGGAATGGTATTCCTGTTTTCACTACAGCAGAGGGAAATAAGCACCATCTTGAAGTAAGTAGTATCTATCTACAGACTATAAAATGGTGCTGCCTGTTCTGCAGGGGCCTCCACGTTAAGACGGGCAAGTTTTCATCTCTCGGCAGCACGTCAGGGTGAGTCTGGCCTCATCTTTCCTGGAAACATAAAGCCACCATGGAGTAAGACAGAGCTCAAAACTCGGAGGACAGGAATGATCTGGCAAGTCTGAGAAGCACATTTGCCTATACGAAAACAGGTGTATTCACACTTCCTTTCCATTTGCATCCTATAGGTAACAATGGGATAATTATGTCTTCTTGAATTCATATACTGAGGCCTTAAAGCATGTCAGAACTGGAGATAACCTGGAAATACCGTCACTCAGATGCGGTCACATTGGGTGGGACTCGGAATCAATGAGTGGTGTTCCTATAGAAAGAGGAACCTTGGACACAGGTGCAGGAAAAAGACCATGTGAAGACTTGGGTTGTGCTGCCAGAAACCAGGGACCCTTCAGAAGCTAGAAGAGACACAGGAGCAAATCCCTCCTTGGGAACTGAGGGACAGACATGGTGTCCCCTCCTGGTACTGTGTTACTCAGTAGCCCCACAATAATACCGTGAGGTGAGTACCTTCCTGCATTTCCAATAAGTATTCCAGATGGATAGAAGTAAAAGCTCCACGGGCTGCACACTAAGAAACACTGCTAGAAGGGCCTAGAGGAAAAACTAAAATGCACACTTCAAAAGAACAAGCAGGTGCTTGTCTATTATTTCCCCGGTAGTTTTAAATTGGCCCATTTGCTTCCTGCCAGGAGTGCACGCCACTGTTGTTTCCTTCCCCTTACAAGAAATTCCCATTTTTATTTTAGAGCAGGATGAAAAACACCACTCTGCTTCCTTTGTCCCCACCCTCAGTTGAGTCATTTCCCCTTTCTCTACTCCACATTAGACCTTCCAGGGTTACAGAGGCAAAGCTGTAGCGCAGGCACCTTGGCTGTGATAGCCACCTGTGTCTCTGTCTTCCAGGGTCAAACACAAAGAATGACCTGTCCATTCCCTCCACTCCTGCATTAAATGATCGACTGACTGCCTTCTCCACTTGTTATGATTTTAACCTCTTGAGAGACATCACATTTAAGGAAACAGGTTAGTTTTCATGTTGGTCTTGTCTCCATGGAAGCTTGGTTCTGATTCATGACTGTAGGCTGGGGGCCGGCATCACGACACCACACAGAACCACACAAAATCACTTCCAAGCAGAGCAATGCACCAGCTTAGTGACCCGCTGGTATGAAAGCATTTCTGCAGGGGGGGATGGGTGGGGGTGGGGACAGGAGTGGGGGTGG
>PVHP010030330.1:0-21800 GCA_004024765.1 Zapus hudsonius
ATATAGGCACTTATTTCTTATTTACTTATTTCTTATTTATAATATATCCACTTATTTCTTATTTATATTTGCTTGGAAAATCATTTTTCAGCCTTTCACCCTGAGGAAGTGTCTATTCTAAAGGTGAGGTGGGGTTTCCTGAAGGCAGCAGATGATGAAAGTGTCCATTTTTTGATCCAACCTGTTAACATGTGCCTTTTGATGGGAGACTTATATCCATTAATAACCAAAGTTACAACTGTGATATTTGATTTAATCCCTGCCATACTGGAGGGCTTATGGGGTTTGGTGCTTTGTATGTTTTGTTCTTGCTCTAGCTTTGGTTATCATGTTTGTCCTTTTGTAGGGTCTTGAGGTTGGTTGATCAACTCTTCTGTGTGGAATATTTCCTGAAATATTCTCTGTAGGGTTGACTTTATGTTCTTATAAACTTGGAGCTGGCATATGTCATGGAAAATTTCCCTGTTTAGCTACCGTGCTTCATGATGCATGAAAATAGCTGTGGAAATATCTGGTTGAGATCCTCCTGTCAAATATTTTGTGTAGATTCTCAACAGTCCATGACTCAAAAGGCCGTTGACTTTACTCTCTTTAATAATTGTATTGATATATCTGATTCACTTAAAGTATATATATATAGGATCCTATGTCAGGATTCACAGATATTTATATCGTGAGACTAGCCAAAAGAAAGAAGATGAAACTTGATTAATGGCTGTCTATGTAAGTAAAAAAACTGAACCACAAAAGAGAAGGAGGATAGAACTATATCTTCAGAATGAAAACCAGCTTTGTATCTTTATTCAGTCAGTTATGAAGATATGCTTGGGTCAGGATGTTATTCTTCTTGTTTTCATTAACCACCCTGTCAACACCCTCTTGTTTAATTGTCCTATCTGTTATAGTAGTCCACCCACCTAGCTTTATCCACTCACAGCTACATCATGAGCATCATCATACTCTATATTACATACCTTAGGTCTACCTGTCTAGTTACATAGTTAAAGAAGAGAACAAATTTACTCTGTTGTAATTAAAAAAATCATAATATCATGGCATCCCTTCAATAAGTTCCTCAGACTATAGTAACATAATTTCTTCATAAGTATTTTTATGAATCCTTGAATCTAATATGTAGCACAGAAAATTAATTCATTCATTAATAATAAACTCCCAAGATCTATTGCTTGATGACAGAGTATATGCTCATACTGTGCAAGACAAGCTCTGTGCGAGAGGGCTTACCTGCTCTGTACACAGGAGCCTGATTCAATCTTGGGTGTGTGCATATGCACACACATAATAAGGTAAACACAGTTTGGATGGCACAGGCATGCAGTCCCAGCTACTAAAGGGGCTGAGGAGTACGTTGAACTCACAAATTCAATACTGACCTAGGCAATGAGTCTTATCTCTAAATAAATATATAAATTAATAGATAAATACGTTTAAGATGAAATATTGACAAAACATTTAAAAAGAAACAAATTTTAAAGACAGAGATGGTTGGATGCACAGAATTCTTTTTTGATAGCATGCTTAGATTCCTGACAATGGCTAACTTCAAAAGTTTCATACAGCAGACTTTACTCTGTAATGTAACATGATTTCCACGATTCCTCAAGTAGCACAAAGAAATGTAGACGACCTTGACTGTAGTGAAATAACAGAAGAGGGGATAGAGGGCCAAGAATAAGAAATGAGAACTTATCAGTCTGAAAATTGGAAAGGCTGATTTAAATATGACTATGGTAATATAAATACCCTTGTATGAAAATCAGTAAGAATTATGACAAGATCCTCACTTCAGTTGATTTTTGTGGCCAGCAATAGATAAAGCTGGCACCGGGCAAAGAGTGGGACCCTTGTCCACTCTAGAGAGTCCAAACTCATACACCCACAATGGAAATCAATATGAGGCTCCTCAAAAAGCTTAAAATATTTTTTTTTTACCAGATGTCCCAGATATACTACTTCTGGGCATATACATTCATGACTCCACACTCTACTGAAGAGATACTTTCCCAGCTATGTCTGCTACTGCTCTTTCCATAATAGCTAAAAACAAATTGACAAATTGATACACACATTATATATATATATATATATATATATATATATATATATATATATATATATATATATATATATATGGGTAATGGCATTTTATTCAGCAGTAAAGAAAAATGAAATTATGAAACTTGTGTGAATGTTCATGGAGAATAGATCTGGAAAAGATTATAATGAGTAAGAGAATTCAAGGACAGAAAGTCAGATGCTACATATGCTCTCATATGCAGATCTTATCTTTGAAGTTTTAGATCTGTATGTAAGATGGAATGAGTTATAGTAGAGACAAAGAAGCTAGAGAGAGGCCAGGTGGAGGAGGAGGTGCCAGGGATTAAGTAAGAGGACAGGAGTTATGTATGCAGAGAGACAAAGTACAGGGTTTGGAAATGTCTAAGTGGACTCACAAGAGACCTATGAGGAAGACCATCAGAGGGAGGGAGAGAGCTCCACAAAGCTAAACAAGGTATGAATAAGCTATGCTGAAACCTACTTTATCATCAGCCTACACACACACACACACACACACACACACACACACACACACATCTTTAAAAAGGAGCTTAGGCAAAAGTAGTCTGCTAGGGTGGGCAAAGCTGTGCCCAGAAGCTACAGGTCAGGGCACAAGAAAATATCAATGACAGGCTAGGAACACCACCTGTGAGATGTTGGTCAGAGAGGCCCATGAGCTACCCCAAACAATACAGGCTATTTCCAATGCCATTGGTTACCCATCACATCTAGATAGTAAAAACCTATTGTTTCTCTCACAAGGCTGTTAATTTTTTTCTGGTATTTGTGTGTGTGTGTGTGTGTGTGTGTGTGTGTGTGTGTGTGTGTGTGTGTGTGTGATCACACCACCTATAAATACACCTCTCAGAGCACTTTCCAGGATACTTACTGTTTACTACTAAGTCCTGCTAATCTTTTCTATACTCATCTTTAATGTCTTTTCTGTGTCCTCTGGCCTTTAGGTTTATAAGAGACCAGCTCTTATATGAACGTATTGAAGAAGAGGACCAGTCGCTCTGGTGGCAAAAGGCAAAGTTTATTACAGAAACTTCAATATTTATAATGCTTGAGTACGTGTATAACATGATTCAGATCCATTATTAATTAACAAAAGTGTGGCTACAAAAGAATGTCATTTCCTAATTCCAATTAATACAAAGATTGAGAAAGAATACAGATCAAAACAAGCATTTCCCGTACCTATAGATCAAAACAAGCATTTCCCAGACATATGGTTAAAACTAAACTATAAGGAGCCAGGTTCCCTTGCAGGAACTGGGCTCAGCACCAAGTTCCCTTACAGGAACCTGGCACCAAAGTTCAAGAGTCGGTCAAGTGACTCCACACGACCCTCCCAGGCCGCTTTGGTGTCTCTTGACTGCTCTCTACAAGGTTCAAGTGTTCTTTGATATTGTCAGAAAAACTATGAAAATAATTATTTTTTTCATTCATACTTTATTTTGATCAAAGCAGTATTATCCTGATTATCAAATTTAATGGATATCATTTGAAAGACATAAAACCTATCCTATTATATTTAAATAAAGTTTCCAAAACAAGTAACTTACAAAAAAATCAAATTTCTTGAAGAAAAATAATGCGACATATTTTCTCAACATTTTCTTTAAGGTAAAACTATGTTGCATATAATTTATAGTTTATGCATAGATTTCCTCAGTCATGTTTGAGTTGGGAACATTTTACATAATATTCACATATTTTAACTTTTTTCATTTTTTCATGATATTTTACATAACACTCTATGGTTTAAGACAGTTTCTCATTCTGACTATAACTATTATCGTTTTTGATCACTGGAAGAGTTCCAGTACTTCATCTTTTTATTTGTTTTGAAATTAAATTTTCCATGGTCATTATAGGCATTGTCTAACTAATTTAAAAAGTATATTTTGAAACTTAGGAATTTCTATTGTGGCCACCATTTTTACCTTGAAGAATGAAGGGAATAGTCAATATCAAACATTTCAAATATTCCATTCAGTAACTATTAAAATAATACTTTTTTACAAATTGAAAATGGTATGTATAATGGCTCTCCTTTTTCTTTTGACTGAAAAATTGGAAACACTATATGAGACTCTCATAATGGTTTAAACATTAACCAGCTGATGCACACATAGGAAATGTCTGTTCCAATGCAGTTCTGGTGACAGCAAAGAATACCTAGCTCTGAAGTGCACCCTGGAAGGGTTAAACAACCCAAATTACACCCAGAAGTCCCATTCCCTTGTGATTTCTCATGTAGACCACAGACACATGTGCCCATTATAAAAGAAACACAGGGAGGAAGCACACCACCAGCTGTGAGTCATCCCTTTAATATAGGCAAGCCTTGGGAGGGAACAGCAGGGGATGTATCAGCTGTTAGGAAAATGCAGGTCACTGTAGAAAATTACATCCTCTATTAAGAAGATCAAAGATGAGACTCATATAATTGTCTTCCTTTTAAGATTGATGGGGAACAGCAGAAAGCATTTCTCTAAGCTGCTGACAGGTCCTCATAAATGCCAAAGTGTATAGGACTACATCTGATTTTAGAAAATTTTATAAAAGAAGGTGGAGATCTCAAGTCCCTCTATGCTGTCTATATATAATGTCTGAGTGTGTTTTGGGGTTTTCTGGGAAGTGTCTTGACAGACAACCTAAGCTGAACAAAGCAGCCTTGATCTGAAGGAGCTAACTGGTACCATGAAAATACCAGGTGTCTTTCTGCTCCTCTCTCTGGCTCTTTTCTGCTTTTTCTCAGGTGAGTTTTTTCTCTTCTTAAAAATTAATACCCCATACATATTTACCTGGAACGAGAGAGGAAAAGAGTAGTTATTTACCAATTTCAGAATTCCAAAAATGTTCTATGAGTGTCTAAAAGAGATTGCTATAAAGGTGATAGCAATCACTGTGATGCTGAAAGCATTGCTGGTGATAATGTTGTCTCTTACTGAGCACATACTGCTTCCTACACACGTTCTCAGGGCTGTCACGTATCATCTCTGAGTCACCTGGCAAGGAATTCATATGTGTGTTCTAAGAAAGAGTGACACAGATACCTAAGGAACTTGCAACAAATCAGTGGAATTTAAAATTTTAGTCTAGATTATACAGACATCACAGCATGCTGTTTATGCCCCAAAACAACTCTAAAAGACAAATAATTGGGCCTAATGTTGGATTTCAAAGGGCAAAGAATACTTTCTCCTGTTTATATTTAGTATAATAAAAGGACTTAAATAATTAAAATTTAAAGCGTGGACAATAGCTACATATTTTGTTATTTAAAGTAGTCTAAAAACCATTCTTGATATAAATTGGTATGATTCATCTGGAGATGAAAATATATCATTTCTAGGGATCAGGGCCATTTGATTGAAGAGAGATTTTTACACATATTTATTGTATTCTCTGTTAGTTCACTTCATCATGTTTTAGTGGACAGTGCTCACTAGGATATCTCGACCCATGAGGCAGTCCCACTAATAACCTGTTTGCTAGAGAAACATCTCAATACTATGAGATATTCTTTCCTGTGTGAAATGTTAAGAGGTGAGATGAAGCCCTGAGACATTGCATGAATGGTGAATCATTTTCTTTGACTGTAGTAGGTGAATTTTGATACTATCAAGGATTTTAAGTGGCTGAGTATTAAAAACAATTTTAAATGAGATTTAGGTGATGAAGAAGCAATTGTAGATAGTCATGAACAAATATATTTAAAATATAAACCAAAACTAAAAAAAAAAGACTCTTTATGCTATCATGAAGTAAGCTTGACTTTTACAGCCAAATCATTCAAATGTGGATTTAATAATTTGCTGAGATGATGGAAAATGGCCCTGCCTTAGGTAAAATGTAACTTCAAACATGGTCCCTGAAATTATGTGCTATCCTCTGTTGCTTCTCTTTGTAAAGAAAAAACTTACCTTTAATAATGCACCAACTTTACCAGAGCTTGTGTGCTTCATAGATCTATTAGCTCCCATTTGGAAGGACATCATGATCAAAAACCTTAATGTGGAAACAGAGGAAACCATTTTCTTCCACCAGCAAATGTGCCCTTCATGGTCTATGTCCACACATAACCTTTCAAGTTTCTTCTGCTCCCCAAGAAGTGAACAGGTGTAGAAACAAAGCATTATTTGGCTTTATGATTTGGCCGAGAACCAGGAAGAGGTGTGTGTATTTCTCCTTCATTTGCCAATCTCACTTGTTTGCTTGTTTGTAAATTACAGTGTTTGGATTTCATGCTTTTTTTTTCAGGTGTCTTCAGTCAAGGAGAACAGGTCAGTGCCTATTTTGTTTCTATTTTTCTGGCCTAGGTGGTGCTTGGTTGGCATTCTCTGGCCTACATGAGGCGTCTTTCTGAAGGAAAGAGTAAATATCATGAGTAGGAAGGCCAAATACAAGAATCATTGAACATAATATTTTATTTATTTACTTTCAGAGAGAGAGAGAGAGAGAGAGAGAGAGGGAGAGAGGGAGGGAGGGAGGGAGAGGGAGAGAATGAGCATACCAGGGCCTCTTGCCATTGCAGATGAACTCCAGACACATGCGTCACTTTGTTCATCTGGTTTTACTTGTGTACTGGGGAATTATACCCAGGCCTTCAGGCTTTGCAAGCAAGCACCTTTAACTGCTGAGCCATCACTCCAACCCAACATATTATTTTTAAGCCACAACTTCTCTGCGAGTATACCATAGATTTAAAGGAGCCTAATCACACTATTTTTATTTTATCAGAGTAGTATGAATATAGACAAATGCAAAACAGATATAAGATAAAGTTATAATCTTACAATTTCATTGTATGATCTTGGGCTAGAAAGCTATTCAAGTTCTGGTGAATACAGCTATTGGAAAGGGTTTCACCTTATAGAATTACAATTAAATTAACTTAAAATGCATAAAGTATGTGAAAACATTTGGAAAAATATAAAAGTCTCATGTGAACTAGTTATGAAGTAGCACTTAGGAGCCCCTGATGGATTGAGAACAGAGGTCATTTGTTTTTTCTTTTACAGAAATGAGAACTGAGACAGGGAAGATATTTGCTTAATTTTCTACACTGAGGATGCTCAATCTGGTACACTCAAGTTTAAGTGAAAGTTGGGCTTAAAATTTGGAATGGGCTTAGATTTTTTTCATTGCTCTTTTCTTCCAAATTAATTCAACAATATTTTAATCTTCTTTATCTAACTATTAAAAACTTGTAAAAATGTATGTTCTTTACTCTGCCCATCTTGCTTCTGTGTCCTATTGTGCATTTCAACTTGATATTGATAATAGTTGTTTTTTCTTTTCAGTTTTTAAATCTTGGTGTTTCCAAGAAATCTCAGCACCTAAGTTCCCAGACAGCGGTAGTGAGCAGGGATAGAAGAAAAACATTATTTGGCTTTAACTGATTGGAAAGGAAGTTGAAAAATATTTTGAATGCTGATATTTGCCCATTATATTACATGAGTTTGTTTCTTCAAATTTAAGTATCTCATGAAAGATTCAGCTTTTAATTTTAATGCATTTCTTTTAATTTACTTTTGTGTGTATGTCCAAAAACATGCACATATGTGTGCTTGTTTTTTCCCATATAAGGCTGCATATCTTAAAATTGATATGTTTAAATAAGCACAAGTATAACACAGGCCAAATTTAAAAGCAAACTCAAGAAAGGGACATATAATTTTCCAATCCAAATCCAAGTGACTTCTCTTTTTTGGACCTTCATTTCTGTGATTTTTAATTATTTTTCCTAAATCTCATGTAAAATCTATAATTTACTGAGCTGATACTTGTAGTTATGCCCAAGTCTTGTAGTCTAATTGCTGAGTGTTAAATAAGTCACTTTCTAAATACATAGATAATACAGAGAAGCACGTTACACTGGGAAGTGCTGGCTATGGAGCCAGACAATGTAAAGGAATCCTAACTCGCATAGTTAGTTACCTCATCCTTTAGGTAATATCTCTACATCTCTCATTGTCTTTGTTTTCACATCTTTAAAGATGAATGTTTTGATTCCACTATTTTACAGCCACTTCTTGCAGTAAAAGTTTGAGTCACCATAAACCAAGGTTGTTCTGCCCAAGCTGATGCCTCTCCTCCACTAAACTATACAGGACAGGATAGGTTCAATCCATTCAGATCACATTGAGGCTAGCTACCCATCCTCTTCTACGTGGCTGGAGGGAAACTGGAGGAAGAAACAGTTGAAACTCAGGATGCTGGCTCAAGTTACATCTAGCCAAAACAAAAGGAAGCCAAGCTTCCTCTGACAATCCATTGTCATGCCAGGAATTCTCTCATGATGAGTCATATCATGGGGGATTACTGTCCACAGTGTAAATTATAAACCTTTATAATTATATATTCTTTCAAAAAGATTATTCAAGCTAGATGGTGTGGTGACTCAGGCCTGTAATTCCAGCATATGGGGTTGAGGCAGGAGGATTGTTGCAAGTTTAATGCCATCATGGACTCCATAGTAATTATCAGGCCAGCTGGGACAAGAGAACAAGACACTCTCTCAAAAAAGAAGAAAGAGAGAGAGAGAGAGAGAGAGAGAGAGAGAGAGAGAGAGAGAGAGAAGGAGAGAAGGAAAAAGGAAGGAAAGAAGGAAGGAACGAAGGAAGGAAGGTTAAACCCAAAGTATTTTCATAGACTTTTGGAATTCATGCGTCAATAAAATTTTCCTCTGTTAATGTGAATGACTAATAACTTTCCTGCTCTTTAATTTGCAGCATAGGTATAAAGATTGATTTATTAATATAATAGCAGTAAAATTAACTGCTATTATGATCATAAAATTTTAAATAAAGAAACCATGGTATAACATCAAAGAGTCTGAAATCCATTTTCAGAAAAAGATAGCTCTTAGTTCTTTGAAAAAAATAAATCTTACCTTCGGAACTCCTCTCACTGTATTACTTTTTGTGCCATCTACCCCACCCCAAAGCCCCCTAGTCTCTGTGTTTGGGGACTATGTCCTTAAAGATTCCTAAAATGAGTTGAAATGAACAAATCAAGCCTCTTCCTGCAGGAGTACTATTTGGGGTAATTTAACTTTGTGTTTTACCACAAATGTTACTCTCTATGAAAAGGGTAAGTAAAACAAGTTCCATGGCTAGGATGAGTTTGGAGTTCTTGGGTTTTCCAATTGCTGGGGATTTACTGAATGTACTGATGTTATTTAAATACAATTTAGAGGCATAGACTGTAGAACCAGATGGATAAAATCAAAGTCTGGGAAAGAGGACGTGACTGGCTTATGACCACTGTCCTTTGAAAAGCCGAGGAATCACCCCCTCAGGTCTTCTACGAGACAGTTATTAAACATGACAGCCATGGCTAGAAGGAGTCTAGCAGCTGGAAGACCAAAAGAGTTAAATGGAATTTCTTGTTAAATCAACATAAAACTCATTAAAATGGGATAATTGATGATATATTCAGAAATTCTAGAATGTGACACAATGCATGTGGCTCTTGACACAAAGTACTGTGTGAGGATTGCTACAAGCCCACTGCCTAGGCAACACCATCCCTCTGCTGCATATGTCAAATTTTATTGTACAGTGTAAGTGAGAAGCAAAATTCAAATCCAGGTCAGTATAAATCAATTCCATCTACTCAGGACATCCTTATAACATTACAGTCCTTTTGAGATATTTTAGTTATATACAGAGGTATTTCAGCTCTCCTGGATCTCCTAATTTCCCATGCACGAAATTCCAAAGGAGAAAATGTAATCCTTCGTTTACTTCCACTCTATATCTGGTTTAAATAACAAGCCAACTGTCTCAATTTTATTCCAGAGTCTCCAACAAATCATTCAAGAGGAGAGGGTGGTGAGGCAGAGGGACTATGTGGTAGTAAGAAATTCAAGTCTGTTTCTCCTGAGGCGGTGAGAGCTGTGATCTCTTTCTGTCCCTTATATTCCCTTGCTTCACTCTGTCTTACAAAGGGCATTTGTCACTTTCCCCAACCCGTGGTTTCCTTGCTGCCAACAATACTCCATGCTGAAATTTCCCAAACAGTGAATACAGGGAGCTCTATAGAGAAAGAATTTAGGCAATAGTTAATCACTTTTGCTACCTAACCAAAGAACCAAAGACAGAAACCTTCATTTAGTCTCATGGAGTTAATATTTTGCAAGAGCTAGAAATGGATTGGAAAGGTTCAGTTGGAAGGGGCCTCTAATGGGAAAGTTACTTTCTGCTCTGCAATCAGAAGCATCCATACATCAAGCACTGACTCCTTGCAATTTCTGTACGCATATTTCTCCTAGACAACAATTCTGAGACTCTTGGGTGAATTTGAGAAACTGAGATAAAAAACATAGAGAGCTTTATGTAGGTTAATGCAAATAACCAGCTGTAAAGAAAATTCTGGAACATGATTCTTACTCTACATCTGGGGTCATCAAAGAGCATAACTGAACAGTATGAATGCATATTTTCTCAGGCAGTTTGTTCACATGCCAGCTGATAACTTGGTTTTATTGACTGAAGCCCTTTGCTTTTCTGAGTCCCTCTTCACTGGACAGGAGAAGAGGATAAGGGAGTTGGGCAAGGGTGGAAAGGCGGGGAAGCCTTCCAAGTGAATATTCTCTCCAAGTGCTGCTTCATATCTGCTTTCCAAAGGACAAAAGAGGATGGATCACAAATTCAGAGGGCCGATTGCCAGGGAAAGGTGTCTTAAGGAGTCGTCTCCTTCAAGTAAGGGACTTTCTTATTTATGTTCTTTGCTATCTGTGTTCTAGATCCAGCTGTGGCATTTGCCACACATTGTGATATAGTACTCTTCAGCTTTTCTCTCCCTCTTTTTAGGCAAGTGTGTGTGTGTGTGTGTGTGTGTGTGTGTGTGTGTGTGTGTGCGCGTGCGCATGTCTGTATGTATGTTTCTACTTATGTGGACGCATGTAGAGGCCAGAGGTCATATTGGATGTCTTCCTCAAACATTTTCTACCTTATTCTTTGAGTCAGGGTCTCTCCCTGAACCTGGAGCTGAACAATTCAGCTACCTCACCCTATCCTAACCCTAACCCTAACCCTAACCCTAACCCTAACCCTAACCCTAACCCTAACCCTTACCAGCACTGGGATTACATAGACTTGCCAGCATCCCTGGCGTTTGCATAGGTTCTGGAGATTCTCATGCTTGAGTGGAAATGTGTTTCCAACTGAGCATTTCCCCAGCCTCCCCTTTGCTTCTTTAGTGCAGATGAATTGTCTATTTATTGATATAGGATTTATTACCATGCCTTCAATATGACACCTTCTACATTTTGAATATGCCACCTTCTACATTAAAGTTTACTCATTTAATATTTGTGGAATAAATGAAATATCAGCAGTGAAACTGTCATTCACAGTTCTTTTTGACTCAAGGACATACCTTCAAATGTGTTTGACTTAAATACAAAACACATAAATTCTTTGAAAAGTGAATGTGCCTCAGGGACTTTCCAGGATTATTTCTATTTGAAGACTTAAAAGAAAGATAACTGAACTGGAAGGAGCAGCAGAGTATAGAATTATATTTCAGGTTGGTGGGGAAAATTAACATATATTACCCAACTTCAATAACACCAGATGCTGTTTCAACAAAAATGTGCAATTTATAGTCTCAGATGCCTTAAATGATATGTATATTGTGTTTAAAACTTACTTGTATGACTCTTTCACTGAGAGTTTTCCCATGCAACTCTTCAAACAACTTTGTCAGTATACAATAGTTTTCTGATTGTCCTTGTAAATTTTCATGTATTTCCCTGGTATACGATTTTCAGGAATTACTTTGTGTGCATAGGGTATGCAACATGATGTTATTGGAAAAATAAAGGCAGTGAAAGTTGCTCTAGCAAAGCATGTTATTTTAATTAAGCACCATCTAACATAGTTGCTCATTCTTTATTTTTGTGGTAAAAATCCACAGTAGATTGCTGGAAATTATGTACCAGATGCTGACAAGTCATATGTACAAGCAAGGGTCAGCCATTGAACTTTCCAGAAGAGCATGCCCTTCTCTGTACTGACTAATATAATACAATATATCTCTCTGAGATATTGCTAGACCACAATAAATCAATAATGTATATAAAAGTGGCTGTTATGAAGCAGTTGATAAAAATAAGGCAGCATTTTGTCAATGAAACTCTTAATTTGCACTATTCATGTGTAAATTTCACTTTTTACCCAATTGATACATGAAGAGGTATAACATAACATTTCATATTGCTAATATTCTGGAAATAATAGTACAAGCATCATTTAAGCACTAACTTTTGACTCAATTGGTCTTGTATTGGAAAGAATATTACTACCACTAATCAAGTTATTTTTGAGAGAAGACCACTATAATTGAGGGAGATGTATTACTGACATAGATTCTGATGTGTCTTTCATGACAGTAACTCTAAATCAGACATCAGAAATGTTCACAAGATTGAACACATCTTTAAGATTCTTCTAAACACAGGGGTTTATGGAGACATTAACAAATGATAATAAGTTAGAAAGTTAAAATTCTATATAATATTGAGATAGAGAACGTTAATTTAAAGACATCAGAATGTTGTTTTTCAGAGGTGAGTGGGTGTTGCGTCATCATCAAGCAATGCCTGGCTCCTACTGTGGAAGATTCAGCCATGCTCTGACAGAATGCAGACATGCATTTGATTATATTAAGACAGTTAAAAATAGTTATCACTAATGACTCCAGTCTCTAACTTAGGATGATTTATGTCTTACTCATAGCATGTGGCATTATTGATTTGCTCCTGAATACAATATTGTAAAATGATTCTTACACTGTTTCTATGTGTCAAAGGAAAGGTCTCAATTAAACTTAGGTATTCCATTTGATCATTTATTTCAGGATTCTTCTATTCGCTGTTCCAATGACAGTCATTTATTTATTTATTTATTTATTTATTTATTTATTTATTTATTTATTTATTTATTTATTTTTGGTTTATCGAGATAGAGTCTTGCTCTAGCTCAGGCTGACCTGGAATTAATTGTGTAGTCTCAGGCTAGCCTCGAACTCACGGTGATCCTCCTACCTCTGCCTCTTGAGTGCTGGAACTAAAGGTGTGCACCACCATGCCCGGCATTTTTTGTTGTCCTTTAAACAGAACGCACTGATGCCAATGTCACTGTCCTTCCTTTGTAGATTAACTGTGGTGAGTTCCGTGACCCCAAGGTCTTCTGTACTCGAGAATCTAACCCACTCTGTGGCTCAGATGGCCAGACATATGGGAATAAATGTGCTTTCTGTAAGGCAATGGCGTAAGTATTATACTCACCATACCTGTGCAAGCATAAGCTTCCAGAATATGACTCTAGAACATAATTTCCTTGAGGCAGTCTAGAAAGTTTTGGCCTACCTCCTTCCACAGATGCTGAGGAAATAAGCTCCAGGCAAATGGATTGGAAACAAAGGACCCAAAAGTAACAAAAATATATAACAAGTTATTTCAAAATGAAATTTTATTACTTATAATGTTTTATTATGTACTTTACCCATAATAATTTATATTTAATAATACTATTTTTTCAAATTTTATATTATTTTTGTTTAAAATTAGAAAATTTATGTTAGTATATAATAATCATATTAGTTTGTGGCATATCCAAGTAATTATTTATAGCAGAATTTCAGTGGAGTAGGATGAGAGTTGACCTAATAGACAGATGTTACTGGGAGGGCGCGAATATGCAATATACTGTCAAACATTTGTTTCACTTTTTAAAATATTTTGCTAGGATGGAACTATGGCATTATCATCTATTTTCCATTCTGCCTCCTCATTCCTAGATTTCCCTCTCCAGAAAACAGGCAAATGTTTTGTTTAAGACTTTTGCTTCTCAGAATTAGGCTATATGATTAGATTTAATTAAATTTCTAGGGAATAAAAAAGTATAGTAATTTACAGAAACAAGTGATAAGTAGGGCCATTTTTATACCTGCTTCCAATCTCTGTGACAAATACTTATGATATTGCTCTGAATATGTGTTTTTTTTATAGGAAAAGTGATGGGAAGATTAACCTGAAGCACCATGGAAAATGCTGAATTAAAGCTGGTGTTTTGTACTAGCTTGCCTGGGTTCTATTTTTTTTTCTCACTTCTGCTTTTACTGATCTCTTGCAAAACCTTTAAATTTTTAGAAACACATCTTTAATTCTGTGCCTGTGTTGGGGAATTCAGTGCATGTCTACATTCTTTGATGTGTTTATCAATAAAGTATATTCTGGACATGCATTGATATTAGTTTTACTTTGAGATCAATACAATTAGACTACTTAATATGACATTAACTCGTTAAACTTTTTTTTTCCTGCTCAAAATCAACCATTTTTCCACTGTGGAAATCCATGCCCCTATTTTTAAAGGGAGGATATATTTATTTTGGCTCACAGTTAAGGGAAAATTGTCCATTAGGGCAGGCTAGGCATGATGAGAGGAGGCTGCTTGCGCATATGTTGGAGGATCAGGAAGGAGAGAAAAGAGAACGCTGCTGGCCATATGTTACTGGCATAGACACAATGGAAGGTGTGTTTCACTAATGACCTAGGCACATATCTTAATTCAGTAAGGTTAACAAGCAAAATTTACCATCCTAAGAGATATAAAGATATCAGCAGTAAGACTCAAGGGATACAAGCAGGAAGTGAGGACAGTAATTGATTTCAGGATTCCCTTCACATACCACAATCTATAGATATTCTAGTCTCTTATGTGACATGACACAGTATTTATACATAACCTTCAGATCCTTCCATGTACTTTAAATCATTCCTAGATAAGTTATAATGCATACGACCATGCAACTTCTATGTTAACCATTGTATTGTTTAAAAATAATTAAAAGAACGTTTACATGTTCTGTACAACCACAATTTATGACTATGCTCCATTTTTTGATGCAGTCCCTTCTCTTATTCTTGGAATCTGCATGAAAATAATGAAGGATTTGAGCAGTATGAGCATTTGTTAGTATTACTATTATTCTAAAACATCTATGGGCTAAGTACTGGATCACAATGCCAGTTCTTCCTAATTTCAGAAAGGCATTTTTTCCACAAAAGAAAACGTCCCTCCATGGAGCAAAGTTTTCTCCTATTTTAGATACACTAGATTTGAACTATCCACTATCTAAAGATATGCAGTATTCAGCTTCCTAGCAACATCATAGAGTCATACAGACAGAATGAAAGCAATCATTAATAAATAGTTAATATTTAATAAAAACTGACTGTCCAATAGGAAAAAGATGCACAATCTCTTTAAGAATAGAGAGCTTCATTGTAGAATTAAAAAATTATATGGAATATAAGGAATCCAAACAACTTAATTACATGCTAAAGAAATCAGCTCCAATTAAAAGAAAAATTAAGGTTAAAAGGCAGTCCTTTGGATAACCAGCTTACATCCATGTAGCTGGCTCTATTCGATGAACACCTACAACACGTAAGAGATAATCTCATTCTCAACAATCCAACTGGAGGTCCTGGTCATTTGAATCCTTTTTATTTCCATGTGTGTGCATGTGTGTAATATGGTGTAGTGGTGGTGTGCATGGTGGGGAGGTGGTCTGTGTGGTGTATGCATACATGTGTGCCTATACCGTGCCCTGTGTTCTCATCTACCCTACCATAAGGTGTTCCTGCTTCATTTCTCTTCTGGCAGTTCTTACCTGAGTCCAAGTTTCTTAATGATCTCAGAATCTGCTGGGGTTTTTTTTCAGGAGTTCTTGTGATTATGTGACTTTTGCCCTCCATAGGACTGGGTTCTAGATGTTTATGCCAGTTGTTTATATGTGGATTTGGGGGATGGGACTTGAGAGTGTCTCAAGCCTCCACAGGCCCTCATGCCTCCAAAGGAAGTTTTTTTATCCACTCAGCCATCTTTGCATACATTTCAATGTGATGATTGTCACTGTCAAAAATGAAATTACTGGATGCCTACTCTGGGTTAGAATCTGTTCTGAGTGCTGTGGATAGTAAGAAGGACTGATGATTCTTAAATAACTAATTACATTTATATTTCAATGAGGAAAAACAGAAACTATAAGTGTAATAAACAAATAAATGACAGAATAACACTGAAGGTGGTAAAGAACACAGAAAAGATTAAGCAGAATGTGCTAATACTGGTGCTAATACACAAGTGCAAGACCGTGGCCAGTGTTTATAGCAGTTCTTACTGGGAAGAACTGGAAATGAGAGATCGGGCCAAGGAATATCTTAAAAAAGAGAAACAGGAGAAGTTAGAGCAATGTCCTTAAGGCTTAAGCACAGCATGCCTGGTTTGTTCTAAAGTTGAGCAAGGAGGCTAGTGCCTGAATAGAGGTGTAGCCTCCACTAATATTAGATGATCAGGAATGAGAGAAATTAGTTTGAATTAGGGAGGCATGGTAGTTATTATTCATTCTTTAGCTTTTACCTTGGTGCATGAAATGTATTCCTAACTACAAATATTAAGGTCATATTTCTTAATTAAAATTTTAAATCAGACGAGAGACGCAGCTTGGTGGTAAAGCACTAAATGAGCACATACAGCTCTGGGATGAATCTTATGGAGGCAGGACTTCCAAAAGTGAACACAATTAAAATATCGACTATATTTGACGCATATAGTTAGTCATTACCCTTTATGAGTATAGTCAGAGGAAGTGCACAGACTGAGGGATGTTATAGATGATTAAAGAGCAAGGAAGTGTTTAGATTATGTGAGGGGAATTGTACATGCATACACTTCCATGCCTAAAGACTTTTATTCCTAAAGACCTTTATGAAAACTACCACCTAAAATGTAATTTAGGTGCAGTGAGTCAAATAGAACATTGTGTGAACCATAGCTCTGACATAGGTGTGTAATTTTGGTTGTTTTGTGGTTGACTAATTTCGAGACAGGGTCTCACTCTCATAACCCAGGCTGGTCTGACATAACCTATGACCGTCTGCCTGCTTCAGTTTCTCAAGTGCTATAACCACAGTTATGAGCCACCATGCCTGGCTAAAGATTTGTATATTTGGACAAGTCATTTTGACTTCTTTGGATCATTATTCCTCTAATAAATTGAGATGAACTACCTCTTCATTTATTGAAAATATTTTTTAAATGATGTGTCTAAGTCATTTAAATTTTTAAATGTAAGAAGAGCTAAATATGACAGTGACGTTATGTTCTGTCTTCATTTTCAACAATACAAGGACTTCATTAATATGAATTTTTTGTTCTCTACATGTATTATAAATAATGTGTGTATACATATATATGTGGGTTGTGTTTACATGTGTGTATTCATGTTAATATGTACATATATGTGTGTTATGTATACACATGTGTATGTATGTTAATATGTGTATGGGTGAACATGTATGTAGATGCTTGAGAATGTGTGTGAGCACATGTGTAGAAACAAGAGGTTGATTTTGAATATATTTCTCAATCTCTCTCCACATAATTTTTTGAGAAAGGGTCTGTCATTGAACAGAGAACTCACTGACTTGGCTAGACAATCTAGCCAGCAGCCCTAATGATCCTCCTGTCTTATCTTCCTCAATGCTGGGGTTATGAAGACTCAACAACACATTGTCTTTCTTTTACATGAGTGCTGGGATATGAATTCAGCTATTCATTCTTGCACAGTAAGCACTTTATCAAGTGAGTTATCTCTCCAACCCTCACAGTTTTAAAAACATCTATATTCTTTTTGTTTACCATCTCTAGAAATCTTTATTTCAACTCTTCTATTGACTTCTTGTCTCTAGATCAAATTTCCTGCCCATTGAGGAAATTAAACTATTTTATCATCTTTAATTTCACTTAAATAACTTATCAACATTGAATGTAAACTTGACTCACCATATTACAGTGTCTTTATAAAAGTCCTACTGCTTGTCATGTCCCATTTCTCCCTCCCATTGGAACTCTCTCCTTTAGCCATTTCCCTGTCCCTGTGATTCCGCCCTGTCCTCCCACTGACCTGGCCTGTTTGGAATACTTTCATATCTATCTTCTGCTGTCCAGTCTAATAAGTCTTACCGCATACAAACATCTAATTCATATCTTTATTCTACCACTCATCCCAAGGTTTGTTTCATGGGCAATGTCTGAAAGTCGTCATAAAAAGATATATCATTTAGGTCAAAGCTACGTTTGGGAATGAAAATAAAGCATATAAAATAAGTTTCAGAGAGGGACAAATCTGATTTCTAGTATAAAAAGGCAACTGTTTTGCAAAAATATATCACCAATCAAAATATAGCTGTTTAGACTACAGATAGTATATGCTTTTAGTTTTTATCATTACATGTCACAATAAAAAGTGTTTACTATCAGCTGCATAGTGAAACTATAGAAGAAAGGGTACCAATGCCTGCAATTTATATGGCAATGCATAAGTGGATTCTTTTGAGAAGCCAAGTAAGGCTGGAGAGCTGGCTTAGCAGTTAAAGGTGCTTGCCTGAAAAGCCAAGTGAATAGAACCAGAATAGAAGGGTAGTTTGTCAAGATCATAGAAACTTTAATGGGGAGAGAGGAATTCAGAGTGTAAATCTGCAACTGTGTAAAATGAATAATTCCTGAGGATATATATATATCCTGACTGTGGATATAACATGCCAGCCTTGCTCCTGCCATGGTAAACTATATCTCAGTGAACTCTGAGAGGTGCTAGGAACTTACTCATCACAAGTATGCTTGCCCAACAAGATCATTTCCATCCCTACCCCAAAATCCAGAACAGGTCTCCAAATCAAGAGATGTGCAAAATACATGATGCTTTATTCAAGAAGCATGAGGAGAAAATTTCAGCAAAGACACTGAGTTTTGAAATAAACTCATAGAAATACTGAAAATTTAAGATAGCAATGACTCAAATAAATAGTAGAAAGAAGCATAAATGCATTCAACCATGTAGAAACAGTATTAGCAAAGGCGGAGGACAAAGTTGAAATACTGCAACTATCAAAAAGGGAAAAATGTGCAGCCAAGTATTCTGAGATATGATCAAAAGGAAAAACCTAACTTTCCATAGGAAAAAAGAAGAAGCTGAGATGAACAGTAAAGGGATACAGAACCCATTCAAGGAAATCATGGCAGAAAACTTCCGAAACCTAGAGAAAGAAACAGACATTCTAGCACAAAAGGAATTTTTGTAGAACATCAAACAGACACAAGCAGATAGGAAACTCAGTACAACATGTTATGACCAAGATGTCAAAAATATAAAGCAAAGAACAATATGAATAGCTGTAAGGGAGGAAAGCCTACATGTGTACAAAGGCAAAAATAACCCAATAAAAGCAGATTACTCTTGAGAATCCCATAAAGCCAAACAAGCTTGGAATAATATGTTTCAAGCAGTGAAAGTAAGTAACTGTTAACCAAAAATTCTGTATGTTATCTTTTAAAATGCATTAAATGGGGGAAAACTGAGAATATTTCTTCTAAAATGTGGAATGAGAGAAGGGTATACTCTCTCTTCACTATTATATAATGCTCAGGATTAACTAGAACGAGAAAAAAGAATAAGAGGATACAAGTAGGAAGGTGTTGCAGTCAGCTTTCTAGTTGCTACGAAGGAAGAACCCAAACAAAAGTGGCTTGTGGAGGAATGGGTTTATTTGGCTTATGGATTTGAGGGGAGACTCCATCCTGGAAGGGAAAACGATGGCATGAGCAGAGGGCTGGACATCACCTCTGCCACAGCACTGCAAACAGCAGCAGGAAGGTATGCCAAATACTGGCAAGGGGGAGCTGGCTTATAACCCCCATAAGCCCACCCCAACAACACAGTTCTAGTGAGGTTCTAATTACCAAATTGCCATCAGCTGAGGATCGATCTATCAGAACACATTCATTCGTTTGTGGGGGACACCTGGATCAAACCATGACAGTCCGCCCCTGGCCCCCACAAACTAATAATCATACATGATGTAAATACAATGCATTCAGCTCAACTCTTAAGTCCCAACAGCTTTCAACTGAGCCATAATACCAAAAATAAACCCATAATGTCACAGAACATTCACAATGCAAAACATGAGGCACAGCAAAAACAGATTGACAAATACAATACAAGATTTAAGACAAACAGAGCACCATCAATCTCTAACTCCAAGCTCAATGATTCTAACCAATAACACAAGTCTCTTGGAGATTCAATTCCGCCCCTCCAGCTCGGCTACTCACAGTCCGGGAAAACTTCATCCGGTGATGGCAGCTCACCTTGGCACCCATCTGTAGTCCTGGAATTCTTTGGGTCTCCATTGCACCCCACAGTTCATCCTCATGGCCCCATCGGGCTCCATGCAGGCAACCTTGCACACCTGCTTCACACGCCGATGGCCATTTTTCAAAAACAAAACTGTGTTGCAAATCCAATGACCCTCTCTTTCTAACCAATCTCCATTCCACAGAACCAGGTGGGCTACCAACTTGTTAATCCAGGGGGGATCAAAGCATTCAGGCCCCTTCCTTCATATCCAACTGATCAGGAATGGGGAGGGGGGGAATTGGGGAATTCAGGATAACAACGCATTGTTTGCACACTAAATAATGTAACTCATTATGGACAATAAATATATATATATTTTTTAAAAAGTCCACATTCTTCCTGTTGTTCTAATGCAGACCAGCTGGCCCAATCTCTATGGTTTTCATCTCTCAAACAATTGCAGGTTGACCACACCTCCTACTGGGAGAGAAAATCAAACCAAGAAAGGAGCACTTGTGCAATGGAGGAGCCTGGGACTGGGGGAGACAATCAACAGCTATTAAATTCGGCCAAATATTCCACTCAGTGAGGGGGAACCCTTGATTGGAACCGGGGATTCAGGGCGATACGCACTGGATCCCATACTCGTGGGCTCCCAAGAAAAGATGCACTATGTGAGTGACTGCCGGGGAGGCTTTTGAAAATAGAAGCTAGGTAGTCCAGATTGCTGTATAATTGTTAACCGATACTGACCTCATTCTCCGATGGAGATTGTGTTTGTATTTTTCAGGATACAGCGAGGGAGCTATGGCCCATATAACCCTACCAACGGACTGCAGGCAGAAAGCTGAGGTCCTGGCATGAGATGAGCCACCACAGTCATACAGGGGAGGATCCACGTGGAACCCCACAGAGAATGATTGGATGAACAAGGGACCCACAGCCATAGCCATTCAATTAACAAAGGAAAAGCCAGTGAGACAGAAACCAACGAATCTCGACACAAAAACCCCTAAGCTCACAACACTAAAGCAGCCTCAATACTCACCCACCACGACTCAGGGAACTGAGCGGAAGAGGGGCGGAAAGATTGTGAGAGCTGTGGTGGGGGAGAATATCAGAGACTTGGCAACCCTCAGTAACAACACACTTGGGTCATGAGAACCCGGCTGAAGACTGGGCTATCCATGGTCCCCTACCAAAAACTGATCCAGACGGCCCACGGAGGAGGATATCCAGCTGACTGGGGATGGGGAAGGGGGGCAACGGGGAATTGGGGAGAACAACTCATGGTTGGCCCACTAAACAATGGAACTCATTATGGACAATAAAGAAAAAAAAAACAATTGCAGGTGAATGAGCAGCAGTTTCGACCCAAAGATCTTCTTTCTGTGCCATCTCCATCTGCTCACACCAGTCCATCTTTAAGTCAAGCAACCCTGCACAGGTTTCCAGGACACAGGCAGGCAGAACGCAGTAAGCCTCTC
>PVHP010030331.1:0-21767 GCA_004024765.1 Zapus hudsonius
TGCCAAGTTGAACACAGTGTTTTTAATGGAGTGTGTAGTGCTTTAATCCTATTTGGGGGGATTTTTTTTCAAGTCCCAAGGAAGGGGGATGGTATGTGTTATTATCAAGACTGGAGAATCACTGCTTAGCATCAGAGTCTCAGGGTCAAATGCAACAAACAGCATCAGAGCCTCTTTCAAGGAAGATGGAAACCTGTGAGCAAGGCCTCCAGAGGGTCAAGGAAATGGACAAGCCAATGAGGTGAAGATGGAAGTGAGCTACGCAAGGGGAAGTGCCAACTTCCTTCCACTCCCATGGGCAACTGGATCAAAAGTTCTTTCTTCTGAAGGGTGCAAACTGGACACTTCTTGTCATTGTTACAGTAACCCCAAACAAGGCAGAACCCAAGACCCTCATGTCCCAGCCCTCATGTTCTAATCGTGGTTTCCATGGAGTCTCTGCTACTCTGCCACGTTGTGCTCTGGGGCTTTTGTCATAGCAGCTCTGAACCCCTTGGGAGTGAGAGACTTTCTGAGTTCAGAGATACTTAGAATTAAACATAGAGATCATGAGATAATATCACTTTCATGTTCAGTTTATAATTCTAATTTAAAACATGAAATTGATTTTTGGTTTATGATCTTGGTTGAGAGGCATAAGAAAACTTGACTGAGTTCATTCACAATATTCGAACTAGGTAGGGTCTCACTCTAGGCCAGGCTGACCTGGAATTCACTATGTAGTCTCACGGTGGCCTCAAAATCACAGTGATCCTCCTACCTCTGCCTCCAGAGTGCCGGGATTAAAGATGTGTGCCATCAAAATTTAAATTTTTAAGGCAACATTTAAACATACTCACAAAATCTTAAGCATTTTATGATAGCTATAATTACAACTTAGATGAAAACATAAAAGACTGTGAATACAGTTGACATCTCCTTTCACTGCTTCACAATAACGCCCTCTTTCCTGACTCGACAGAAGAAAACACTGGCTCCAAGTGGCATTACAATTCCCATGCCTTTGAAATCATATTTATCAGGCTTGAGAGATGGATCTGTGGTTAAGGCTCTTGCCTGCGAAGCATAAGGACACGAGTTCAGTTCCCCCAGTACCTTACATAAACCAGATGCACAAAGTGGCACATGCATTTGGCATTCCTTTGCAGTGGCTGGAGGCCCTGGCACTCCCATTCTCTCTACCTCTGTCTCTTTTCTCTGTTTGTATCTGCAAATAAATAAATAAAATATTTCAACAAATAATGCTTAAAAATATTATTTTGCATATTTTAACTTTATACAGATAACATATTTTCTGCAACACACTTCTGTTTTCCTTTCCTTTCTTTTCCTTTTTTTTTTTTTAAGACAGGGTTTGCCATGTAGTGCAAGCTGGGTTTGAATTCTCAGCAATCCTCCTGCCTCAGCATCTTGAATGCTGGCATTGCAGGTGTACCCCACCATAGCCACATGCCTCTATACGTCATGTGTGTGAGGCAGAACAGTGATGGGCCGTATAGCTGGTTTATTTTCACTGCTCTACACCATTGTCAGGATATACCACATTATTCATTCTCTCTTGACATTTAGATTTTTCCTGTTCATTTTTCTCTTTGTATAAATAATTTAGAATTTCTCTAGGGTACACACCCGCTTTAGTCAAGGAGCTCTCATATTTCAACTTCCCATACAAGTTTCATTGCCAGATTTCTCAGCAAAAATTTCCCCAGATTAAAAAAAAAAAAGTATTTCTGGAGTATTTCTTCAAGCTGGATAGTAAACTGTGCACGTGGCTTCGATATGGTTTGAGTGTCTCCTCAGAGTCCATTATCAGATTTGGGTCCCCAGCATGGCAGTATTGGGGGCGGGCCCCTTAGGAAGTTGGGTATAGTGGGTCATAGGGGGGTACCCTCACAAGGGATTAAGCAGCACCCATGTAAACCCTTGGTGGTTCTCTTGAGAGGGGCTTTTATAAAAGAAATAGGCTTAGCCTTTCTCTGTCTCTCTGCTTCCTGGTTCAAGATGTTACTGACCTCTTGCTTCCATAGTCACCACCTTCACCAGAGGCCAAGACAATGGAGTTAATTGATCTTGACTTTGAACCTGTAAATCTGCCAGCTACATAAATCTCTCCTCTTCCTTAGTAGCTTCCCTCAGACATTTCATTAAAGTAAGTAAAAGTGGATTAACACAAGTTCCAAGCAATCTTATCAGTGGTGTCCAGGTCTCTATTCTACTGCCCACAACAGTCTCTGCTTGTGGCAGTTACCTTCTCATTGCTGGGACACAGCGCCTGGTGAGAATAGTTTCTGGGAGGAAGGAGATTGCTTTGGTTTACCGTTTCCAGGGGAGGTTTCATCATGGTGGGGAAAGCACCACAGAGCAGGGAGTGGCATCACATCTTGTCATCCCAGAAGGACAGACGTCTTCTGAGTGAGCTAACTCTGAGCACCCAGTGGGCAGGAATAACAAACTTCAAACCACACCCCCCAATGACACACCACCTCAAGCAAGGCTCCACCTCCCCAGAGTTCCACCAGTTGGAAACTCAGTAGGAAGCTTAACCACAAACACTTGAGGCTTTGGGGAGGGGGACATTCTGCATTCAAGTCACCATATTGCGACGTGAATATTTATTATTTATAATAAATATGTATAATATTTATTGAATGGCTAAAAAAGTGGAGGCTGAAGGGTACCCAGCTATCTGAGTGACTTAGCAGGACTTGAGACCAGGTTGTTGGACTCTGTACAAACAGACGAAGGGTAAGTGACTATAGTGAAAAGAATCCCCTAAAAGGTTCAAGAGTTCTGTCCCCGGGAAGAAAGTTTAGCTTGAGCTCATTCGAATTACCAGAGAATCTTCCAACAGTGTTTCTCAGATGAAATGAGTCAAATTCATGCTCCCAGTACACATCAGGATTACAGTTCTAGAAGATTCTTCAACAGGTGACCTTAAGGCATGCATTTAGGAACAGTTTCTGGGACACATAGCTGCAGGGTCAGGAGGATTCTAAAGGAGGAAGAGCAGGGAGAGGGTCTATTCCATTAACCTAGCAGAAGCTATTTTAAAACCTGAAATGACATTTGTCTTTAATTTAAAAGTTAAAGAAAGAAACACAGAAGCCGGGCATGGTGGTGCACACCTTTAATCCCAGCACTCTGGAGGCAGAGGTAGGAGGATTGCTGTGAGTTTGAGGCCACCCTGAGACTACATAGTGAATTCCAGGTCAGCCTGGATTAGAGCTGGACCCTACCTCAAAAAACCAAAACTTAAAATAAAAAAAAATAAGAAAGAAACACAGAGAAGCTTTCTCCTCAGCTCCCCACACACCCTCGTGAGGGCAGCCTGGGGACAGCTTTGAGCCAAGATAAGGCGCCGAGAGGGACAGCTCAGATATATGCACAGGCTTGGAAACTCTAGTTTTGAGGTCTTTCAAGTTTTATTTATCCTGGCCTTTCTTTCTATATGTTTGCATTTGGTTTTCATCCCACATTGTCTTGGATCTAGTCTGGAATGTTTAAATCACTTAGGGAGCAAGCAAACAGCAGGGCCACCAAAGAGTTGGAAAATAAACCCCCAAGCTACGTGGAAGGAGGGGAAACGGGGAAAGAGAAGAAGAGAAAAGAGCAGGCAGGGCTGGACAGAGAGAAGCTGGGGTGTGAGCTCACAGACACTGTGACAGAGGTCTCATCCTGAGGACCACTACCATCTGGAGAGAGATGCAGAGATGGAGACAGACAGGAGATCAGGCACATTACGAAAACAATGGGATAAAGAAGAAGCCCAGGTGCCCAGCATCAGAGGGTTTGACCATCACTCAGGTGTTCTAATTCCTTAGAAATCCTGTTTAGTCACTCAGACCATGTCTCGAGGCCCTTGAATCCTTCTTCGCCTCTCTTCTTAGACCCCAATGTCCCCTTCCACGGCTTCACGGTTTTCTAAGCCCATATTTTAAGGCTCTATTGATATGCCATGTTGTTGAAAGTCACCCCAGATTTTCCAAGCAGACATCAGAAGGGAAAGACCAAGGCTGGGCTCATCCTCCTACCTTGAACATTCTGTGTCTTTTTCTTAGGTATTTGCCACTCTGCCCATCCCAGGCCTTCCATAGATGCTCAGGCCTAAGCAGGAGCCAAGTCCCAGCTGTGTGTTCTTCGAGTACCTAAGCCCATCATGGTCGGCCCGGGGTCCGTTCTTGGTAAGAACTTGCTGAAAGGATGATCACCACAGAGTTCCTTTACTTTGAACACTATCATCAGTCGATGATGGAAGATTTCACCAAAAGCCTTTCAGAATTTTTGGTGGGGAAACTTGAGGTAAGGTGCTCAGGTTTCAGGTTTCTGGGCTGGAAGAACCATGGGAAGCATAAGCCCCATAATTGTGGGGAGTCTGTGAGTACATGTTTGCTGGGTGCGTTGCTGAGGAGGGATTGAACTAAGCAACTGTTGGGCCCTTGTGGTTTATAATTTGATTTCTGGTCACAATCCGGAGCATGGAGCCGACTAAACATTGTTTCTGTAATTTTGGGGGGCTGGAAAAGGAATTGAAAGGCTGCCTCTAAGCCCATATTCCACTCCTGGAAGAAGTGAAGGTCTTTGTGTTGTTAGACTCTAAGAATGGAATTACAGAGACCATCAGCTAGGGATCCCATCAGGTTGACAGACAGAATTCTGTTTGCAGAGGAGACTTTAAATACAAGATTGTAGAGGTGGAGACTGGAAACCTGAAGGGGACAGTAAGGCCATGGGATAATGACCGCTTCCCCTCACTCTGTCATTGCTGCAGGGACAAGTCGGCATCCTGGGCCACCTTGGGGCCACAGATGGCCTGCTCGGGAGTGGCTGGTGCCTGCGTTATGCCTGCTCAGGGCTGAAAGAAAGAAGTGCCACAACTTGTCCTTCCCCTGTCCCTCTCATTCACTGAGTCAACCTCCCTCTTTCTCCTTTTTTTCCCATTCTTTTCCTAGTTTGAGGACCAAAACAATTTTGAGGGGCTGGAGGGATGACTCAGCAATTAAAGCACTTGCCTGAAAAGCCTGAAGACCCAGATTCAATTCCCCAGTACCCACGCAGAGCATGTGTCTGGAGTTCATTTGCAGGGGCTGGAGGCGCTGGCATGCCCATTCTCTCTCTCTCTCTCTCTCTCTCTCTCTCTCTCTCTCTCTCTCTCTCTCTCTCTCTCTCTCTTTCCCTCCCTCTCTCTCTCCCTCTCTGTTTCTCTGTTTGTCTCTCTCTGCTTGTAAATAAGTAAAAATTAAAAACAAGTTTTAAGAAAGGGAAAGTTTATAGTTTACTAATAATACTAGAACAGAAAACAGCACACACAAAGTAAAGTATATGAAGTCCTCAGTGGCTATGACAGCAGTGTGGACCTGTCACCTAGCCCCATACCCCCAAGCACCCATGGGAACTGTAAAGCAAGGTCTCCTTCTTGGTTCACAGAGGGACAGGTGGTAGAAGCAGGTCCCAGTAGCCATGAACTTGGCTCTATTCCTAACTGTGGGTGAGCATTGAACACCTCCTGTTACAGACACACACCTTCATGTTTCTGCACAAAGACCCCAACCGAAAGCAGTTTGTGGGAAGGAAGGGTTTGTTTTGGCTTACAGACTTGAGGGGAAGCTCCATGATGGCAGGAAAACATGGCGAGAGCAGAGGCTGGACATCACCTCCTGGACAACATCAGGTGGACACCACCAGCAGGAGAGTGTGCCAAACACTGGCAAGGGGAAGCTGGCAATGACACCCATAAGCCCATCCCCGATAACATACCTCCAACAAGGTTCCAATTCCTAAATTTCCATCAGCTGGGGATCAAGCATTCAGAACACATAGGTTTAGGGAGGACACCTGGATCAAACCACCACATGTCCATCAGGTATTTTCTTTATAGAAAGGAGGAAATGATAACGGGGGTCCCTGCCATAAAGGTGAGGTAAGGATTATGGAGCTGAACCCCTGGACAGCAAACAGTGTGAGCTCCAACCTGGGGAGGACTCTGCTGTGCTCCAGGCACTCACGTGTCTTCAGACAAAGCCCTCCAAAGTGAAAAAATCAGCTCAGCAATCCACTATTTGGACTTAGAGATCAAATCTCATTCCTTAGCCTTAATCAGACATATAATATTTCCACCAGACAAAGTCAAATGCTGCTTTGACATTCTGCCAAATGTCACCTGGCTAGAACCCAGTTAAACCAGATGCAGGAAGTGAGAAAGACAAAAATAGCCATCTCCCCACTTCTTTTTTGGTCTCCAAATGCCACATGAGTTACTGCCCCAGCACAAATCGGGGTTCACCTGCTGCACCTGTGGGGTGAGGGCTCTGCCATTAGTTTGTGATGTGGCCACTGAGAACCAGACCCAAGTGCCTGATGAATCTAGTGCCTACTTGGGGACAGATACCACTAGTACCAAAACTGATGCCTCTAGCCAGGCATGGTGGCACACTCCTTTAATCCCAGCACTTGGAGGCAGAGGTAGGAGGGTTACTGTGAGTTCGAGGCCAGCCTGGGACTTCAGAGTGAATGCCAGGTCAGCCTGGGCCAGAGTGAGACCCTACCTCAGCAAAACCAAACCAAACCAAACCAAACCAAACCAACCAACCAAACAAACAAAAAAACCTGGTGCCTCTGTAAACTTGTTTCTCAATGAGCCTTTCTATCCTTCTTGAGTAGACTTGCTTGTTTACTTTCAAAGTTATAACATTAATATAGATTATATTTACTATATTGTGTTAATTATGGTATAATATAACATAATTGACAGTATTAGTTTTTGAAAGAGTAATAATTGGGCTCGTGATTCCATAAGAATATATGGTCTTGGACTGAGCATATTATACTGTTAAAACAAAGCAGGGCTATATCAAAATCTAAACCCCTGAGAATACCAAGAATTTGGTTCATAAAACATGGAAACGAGGCCTTTGGAACGCTTATTATAGACTTTTTTTTGTCTACCTGAAGCTAGTGGTCTTCTGACTTTCAATGCAGTGTTTAAATGTAATTAAATTAACACTTCTGCAATTCCCTTAATTAAGGGCTAAGGGAATGAAGTGATTTAACTTATGCCAAATTTTCACTCGGGCCTGATTTTTTTTTTCCATGTTGAAAGCAGACCTCAGAGTTTCCTAGCTTGGGGGCAGAAACTTCCTCGGAGCCAGCATGAACCCTGGCAGAGAGCTATAAAGGGAGAATTGTGGGAGAGAAACTAGAGAGAAAATCCATCTTACGGGCAGCGGGATGTCCACTAATTAAAATTAATAGAGGACATGAAAATAAAGCCAACTTACAGTAGCTTTCATTCTTCAAGATTTCACAGCCAAAGACTTGTAATGGCCAAGCCCTTAATTGATGCAACATATATGCTATTTGTTAAATGCACAAAATCTCATTTCTTTTTTATTCCCTTCCTTTTTAAAATATAAAAATCGTTTTGAGACAGGGATGGAACTTACGACGTCGCCTGGGGTGGCCTCAAACCCAGGGCCATTCTCCTGCTTCAGTTTCCTGAGTGTTGAGATTCCAGGCTATGCCAGCGTTTTGTGTGTGTGTGTGTGTGTGTGTGTGTGTGTGTGTGTGTGTGTGTGTGTGTGCAGGGGGCGGGCATCCCTGGCGATTTTCAGTCTGTGAATGCAAAGCAAACACTCTGAGACACATTCTCAGCCCTCAATTATATTTTAAAACTTCTTTATTGACAACTTGTATAAATATAAACAATATACCAAATCCCTCCTCCACTGAAACCCTTCTTCTTTTCAACGAGTCTCTCTTCTATTTGGATGTCATCATTATCCCTCCTATGACGCAGGTCTTGTGTGGGTAGCATCAGCCACCGTTGAGGTCATGAATATCAAGTCCACTCTGTGTCTGGAACACAGTATTATAAGCACTCCTCTCCTTCCTTTGACTCTTACGTCTCAATTATTTTGTAATATGTCTACTTTCAAAAAGGTTTAAAACAGTCAACACTATTTTGCCCTTATTTTAAGGACAAAAACAGTATAGAAGAGAGATAGAGACAAAGATGGTGACTCCTGAAGGGGTGTGTTCCTCTCTCCAGAACTTGACTGTGAATGTATAGACCTCAATATGTAGACCTCAATGTATAGACCTTAATGTGTAGACCTCAATGTATAGACCTTAATGTATAGACCTCAATGTATAGACCTCTATGTATAGACCTCAATGTATAGACCTTAATGTATAGACCTCAATGTGTAGACCTCAATGTGTAGACCTCAATGCATAGACCTTAATGTACAGACCTTAATGTATAGAGCTAAGTGTCAAATGAGCACACTGCACTGACTTCTCCAAACAGAAGGTATCTTGAGAACAGTCCAAGTGTGGAAAGGCTTTTGTGAAGAGATCTCCAATGTTGGGCCGAGTGTGGTGGTGCACACCTGTAATCCCAGCACTCGGAGACAGAGGTAGGAGGATGACTGTGAGTTTGAGGCCCACCTGGAATTACAGAGTGAGTTCCAGGTCAGCCTGGGCTAGAGGGAGACCCTGCCTAAAAAACAAACAACAACAATAACAATGCTTCAATGCTTGCTCTTCACTGTGTGAACCTGAAGGATTAGCCAATTTTAACAAGATGTACTATTCCAGCCAGAGCAGAAGCTATATTCACAGTCATTGAGATGAATGGCTAACTTCAAAATGATAAACTGTACCATGGTATCTAAACAGTCCTGCCTTTCATGCAAACAGAAGTGACATAAAATGTCATTTCTCTTCTCTAAACCATATTTCTAGGATCTATTATAAAAGAAAAATTGGACTATGTGCCGGATGATGACCAGATCCTTCTCTTTCAACAGCAAGTACGAAGGAGAGACTAACAGCTAAGACTTTCTTCCTCCAGTACCTGTGTGGAGTGACATTGCTTCTCATTGGGAATGACTCATTGATTAAATGAAGGCTTGTAGTGAAGACTCTGTGACCATCCTGAAAAGTAGGTAAAAACTGCTAGGCTAACACAGGCCAAGAGCCCTTTGGTTATAGAAAAATGGGTCATGTCAAGGGTCAATGCTGATGGCCATTGTGACACTCATGTCTCCAGTCTCTGAAGTCCAAAGATAACCCTTGTGTTCTCTCTCTCTCTTTGGGCTCACTTTCTCTCACTGTTCACTTATGAATAGCAAGTGCCTTTAATGACTGAGTTATCTCTCTAGCCCTGTATTTCTTATTTGAGTTTTTCCCAACTCTTTCAGCAAGTGTCATTAAGCCCTCTCTCCTAAGTGAGAATGCAGGTTGAGAAGGCACTTGTGCAGAGACTGAGGCGAGAACAGGGTTCCAGGTACAGGATGGGACACACAGAAGCAGGAGGAGCTGGGCTCCAACATTAGAGCTCCAGCTAGTTAAGCATCACCAAGACTGCAGATCACCAAATTCAGAGAGGTTCATATAATCATGGGACCGACACCAGCCTCTGCTTACTGGAGGGCAGGTCACTGAGTTTGGGAATCTTCCTGCATACCTGTTAGCTACCCTCACTCCATCCTGACACCTACATACAGAGGGACCCAAACGACATCTCCTCTCCTCAGAAGACACTCTTCTACAGGGCAGCAGTGAGTCTCTGGAAGGTTGGGTGTCTGACATACAGCCATGGTCCACTTTGGGCTCAGAGGAGACACTTTCAGATGATGACATTGGTGGTTTGAACTTAGGCATTGTGTGAAGTTCATGAGCTTTCCCTCCATACTTGGCCTAAGGACCTCGGATAGGGCTGCATGAGGGCGCCCTGAGAATTCTCCTTTAGTCTTCCTCAGGGGTCTGATTCCCCCAGGCCTTCAATGTTCAACCTCTAGATGGCGCAGTCATGCCTGGTGTGAGCCGAGGAGCCAGAGGCCCTGAGTCTTGACAGATTGCACTACCAGAGACTTAAGCAGCTTACTGTTACACCCCTTCCCTCCCCCGAGTTTTTTCTATGTGTTGGTAATTTATGTCTTCCAGATCATGTAAATATAGCTGTGTTAGAATTAGTCATCTACATCAACGGTTTAGTAACCAGAGCCAGGCTATTAAAAAAAAATTAACAGTCACTTCTCTTTGTTTTCAGTTCAAATATTTTGACAATTCCTTTGCCACACATTCTTTTGTTTTTTATACAATTACATCAGTGGCTGGGGTCTCTTTTTTGTAATTTGTACACATACTGATACATAGGAAAATGATATATCTTTACCCTATTGAAAATTCTTTTACAGTAAATAAATTTCCTAGCTTTCTTGAAGATGGCATTGATTTTTCTTTTGTACTGCATTAGGGAAGTCCAGTTTTAGCAAATATTTTTCAAGGCACAAAAGAAATGATTGCTTTCTTTAATGAGCTTTATTTTTCATTTCTCTTAAATGAAAAGATAAGCAAAGACAACGTTTTGTTGGTAGGGGCTTCATCAGCAAGGGTAGGCAGATAAAGGAGGCTGTGTCCTTGGTCACTTAACACAGGACACATCCAGCCAACCTATGGCCCCTGCCAGCACCCATTCTAACCAGACACTCAGACCCCAGGGAAGACGTTTGGAAGAGCTCTATTGGAGATGTGTTCAGAGAAAAAGAAAGAGACTTATGACAAGAATAGACTTAGGCAGCTGTGCTCACGATGACACACTGTGACAGGCAGGGCTCCTCTGCTGGAACTGTGAAGCCACAACCACCTAGAGGTTCTGAGGTCTAAGTAAGCCCAGAATTCCAGGTTCCAGGTCCATGTTGCTGCCCCATGAAGTGCTTGAAAGCACTTCTGAGACCTCATGAAGACACCTTATTGGGTGGTGACAGCCTTGGGGTGAACGGTGGTGAAGACAGGCCTGCACATCCGAGAAGGTGGAAGGGATGAGAGAAGTTCACCCAATGGTCCTTCATTTCCAAGGGTGCTTTATTTTTTCAGGGGTGAGACAAAAAGAATAGTGTCACATATGAGAGACAGCGTGTGGGTTTGGGTTTTCTGAGTTTGGGTCACCATGCTTAACATAATTCCTTCTAGATCTATCCATTTATTTTTTTCCTGAACATTTCACAACTGCATTTTTCTTTATTGATAAGTAAAATTGATTGTGTTTGCAATATTGATGCATGTATAGAAATGGGGGCAAAGGTAGGTAAAACTGTAAGAAATTAGAGGGTGACAGAGTGAGTAATGACAAGGAAAGGGTTGGGGGAAGGGTGAAAGGACATGTGTGACATGCTGACAGAGGGAAGAGGACACTAGTGGGGACACGGGACACGGGAGGTGAGGGGAGAGGAGAATCAATGAAAATGCATTGCATCTGAAAATGTCATAATGATTCTTAAAATTCTGCGTGCTGATTGACTAACTAATCGAGTCTAAACGACAAAAGGAAGGAGCAATCTAGTTTTTTATAGCGTGAGAAACAGCCCTTGATTGTGTCAATATTACTTTAGGAGCTATTTATAAGAGTTACTGCGGTCTCCGGAGATGACCTTTAATTCTAGAATTATATGGTTAAAGATTTTATTTTGAACTGGATCATTCTCTGGGATATAAAAAGAACTTTGTGGTACTTGGATATCTGTTGAGGTAAAATGCCTTTAATTTTTGACTACGTGGGATCAATTCTTCTGCATATTGCATTTTTATAATGCTTATTTACTTTTTGTTTTTAAACATCTCCTTTCTCCTGTCTTCTTTCAACCCAGGTATCATTTAATTGGCGTCTTACAAGTATGGTCTGGGGCTTTGGCCATTATTTGAAAAAATGGCATGTTCTCTTGTAAAACACAAATACTAAAGAAAGTAGACACGGAAATTCAGTAATAAATTTAAGTTCAGGATAGTAAGTGTTCAAATATGATTTGTCCCTGATATTTGTCATAGCAAGTAATGGTGGCTATTGTAAAAAAAAATCCCAAATAGGGCTGGGAGATGCCCAGTGGTTATGTATACTTCCTGCACAAGCATGAGGGCCTGAAAGGGCTGAAACCTCCTGAGTTCGAATCTCCAGATCCCACATAAACATCTGGGCTTGGCCATATGTGTCTGTAACCTCAGTCCCACAAAGAGGAACAAAGAGACCATGGAATCTCCTAGGCTTGTGATAAACAGTAAGTTCCAGTCAATCAGTAAGAGACTCAAATAAGGACCTGATATCAATAATCAAATATGAACCAGTCACAGCAGGTGAGTATCATCCTCCACAGGTGAGTGCATACAGCGCAGTGAGGCCACATAGACGCATAGACACCACATGCATCACATTTTACACACATGCACACACACACACACACACACACACACACACAAGCAAGCAAGCAAAACCTCATGGTGGTTTGAATCAGGTGTCCTCCATAAACTCATGTGTATTGAATGCTTGGTCCCCAGCTGATGACAATTTGGGAGGTGGAGCCTTGCTGAAGGAGGTGTGTCACTGGGGGTAGACCTTGATGGTTTATTCGCCCCTAGTTTGCTAGTGTTGGTTCAGCTCACTCTCTTACTGCTGTGTTCCACCTGCTGAGACAGAGGTGAAGCCCAACCTCTACTCATGCCATGCTTTTCCCTGCCATCATGAAGCTTCCCCTGGAGACTGTAAGCCAAAATAAACAACTTCCCTCCCATCGGCTGTTTCTGGCCTGGTGCTTTGTGCCAGCAACAAGAAGGTTGTTCCCCCCCCCAGCATTTCTGTGTTTGGAATACAGTTTTGTTTCTCACTATTCACAATACAATGTAGATCTCCCACCAGGCAGGGAGGAAACTCTGTTCTATACCCTTGCTCAGGGATCTCTCGGATTGGTTCTATAATTTTCTAGTACTGAGGCTTCATGTATCAATGAGTTATGTTCCGCCAATATGTCAAACTAGGGGACAGATTGGATAAGTCACACTCCACTTAACTTCTTCATTTCTGCCTGTTCTGGTGGGAACCAGTCATAATGACCTAAGCCAGGAAGAAGAGAACCTGGATATTAATGTAAAATGTTCTAGCATCTACTATATACATATATATCTGGAATATACAGCTTTAAAATTTACTGAACTATTTGCTCAAGGGTAAGAAATACCACATCCTCCTCCTTGTTACAGTTCAACAGAACCTGCAGGCTCATGCCATGACCAGTCAGGAATAAGAAAATATTATTCCTGGGAAATAGTGTCTTTTCTCCAGCATGTGTCTAGACTAAGGAATGTGGGCAAGGTCTTGGTCAAGGTACTTTTTCAGTAAAATGGATATTTTCCAAATTGATTCAATCTAGTCTTAAGAAAATAGCTTCGAGTCCTGTGTTAATAAGGATGCTCCATGATTCTTGAATCTTGACAGTCATACCCTGTACTGTCACCTCCCAGGGTGATGGGGGATGACTTGTGTAACTAATAAGCTAGCTTGAAAGTGATGGAATATGGTTTCTGAGGCTAGGTCAAAGTTTGCTTCATTGATCTCTTTCAAGTGACTTGCTCTTGGAAACACCAGTTGCCACATTGTTTAAAAATATTCATGAGTCCTGTGGAGAATAGCAGGAGAGACTGCAGAGATGTATTGCATTAGTTAACAGTTTTATTTATTTATAGAATAAATTTCTCCTGAACTGAGTGGTTTGAACCAATAACAGCCATTTATTATCTCACAGCGCTTCTGTGGATCAGGAATTAGGGTGCAGTGTGGCTGAATGGTCCTGGTGTGTGTGGAGGGGTCTCTCAGGGAAGGTATAGACAAAGAGTGTTTAGGACTTCAATAGATACACCTGCTTAGGAAGAAGTGAAGACAAGCAAGCCACACTGTCCTTTCTTTCCTTGGACTTTTTTATGTCTGTGCTGCCCTTGGAAGGTGCCACCCACTTTGAGGGTGGGTCTTCATCTCTCAATGAATCCTCTCTGGAATTACTCTAATGGATATACCCAGATGTGTGTCTCCCGGGTGATTTTAAATCCTAACAAGTTGGCAGGCAAGCCATTTTCAGCTCTGATGGGCATTGGAGGATTTGATTCCAAGATGGTGGACTCCTGTGGCTGGGAGGTTGGTGCTGACAGTTGGGAGGTGGCTTCATTTCCTCGCAGGCGGACTTCTCCACAGGCTGGCATGTCTCTCAAGCTTCAGCGCATGGGAGGATCATCGGGAAATACACATCCCTAAGCCTGCATGGGAAATTCCGAGGTTTGGGATAGAGCTGGCTATTCGGTGGCAAGAGGACCACTCTGGAATTTGCTAGAACCCTGCACCTGGGATGTGTGTCCCTTCCCTCACATACCCTGTGGAGGGCTGGTCTCAACGGTGTTCATGTGTATCAAATATTATTTCATGTTGTCTCAGTTTATTCCAGCTGCTGTAACATAATTCCACAGACCAGGTGGCTTTTAAACAACAGAAATTCATTTCCTGGGTCTGGGGACATGGCTCAGCTTGTTTGCAAAGCAACTCCAAGGTCCAGGTTTAATTTCCAAGCCACCCACATAAGTTGGACACAAAATGTCACAAACAGCAGCAACAGGTCCTAGTGTGCCCCCTTCCCCAAATCAATAAAAACTTTAAAATATTATTTCTCGCAGTCCCGGAGATTTGGAAATTCAAAGCAAGTGCCAGCACATTCTGTACCTGCTGAGCGACTTCTTTCTGGTTCATGGATGGCGTATTCTCACTGTGTGCAGCTCTCTGGAGTCTCTCTGCCTCTTTTCTAAGACACGCGGCTAATTCGTGCCCTAAGCATCTTCCCAAAGTTCAGTGCAGTTTCCTGAAGAAGGCAGCCCTTGATGTGGCTGTGACTGACTCTCAGGAGTCCAGGCCATGGGTGGCCCATGTCCGGTGTCATCCTATTGAGAGGGAGGCTTCAACATCTAAATCTGAGGGGATGTGCTATGTACACACATTCAGACCATATCATATGCTTTCCATGCTCATGTCTTCTCTTCAGATCCGATTCCTTATACTGGTCTTTTTTCAGTGACCTGTTGTCCTTCAGGACCCGAGATGGATCAGGAGGGCAACTCCGACACCATTGCTGAAGACCCACCTCTGCTCAGTGGCTGCTCATGGTCTCAGCTGGGAATAGCAGGCCAAGCCTGGAGCACAGAGGTTGGAGGGACTCCCATCCTCGCTTCCTGATTCCCAGGAATTGGTAAACAGTCACTCACATGAACTGATTATTTCAGCGTTATGTGGAAAGCGCTGACAAAGTTGTACAAACTGTGTTCCCTGAAAGCACAGATGGAGGGATTTTTTATCCAACATTCGCAAAATTCACTTGTTTCCTGAAGAAGGCAACCTTTGTTATAGCTGTGAATGATGAGACATACTTGACCATGGGTTGGGGCTCCTCTAGCCCCCCACTTGTTCTATAAAGCCCACAGAGTAAGAATAGGCTTTACATTTTTAAATGATTAAAAAAAATCAGAAGATGAATAATATTTCACGATACAAAGCAATGTTATAAAATTCCAAGGTCAATTTGTATGAATCAACTTTACTGGAACATGGCCATGGACATTTTGTTTATATCTTGTTTATGGCTGATGCTGTGAGTTGAGTTGCTGTAACAGAGACTGTGTGGCCTTAAAAGCTTCAAATATTTACCATCTGGGGTGGGAGAGCAGAAGGGTGTCAGCTTTTGACCTGGGTGGAAGAGGCATTCTGGACAGACAGAGGCATGAGGCCAGGAGTCACAGAGTGCGCGGAGAACTGTCTGTCCTGAGGACTGTCCTCAGGAAGGAGGCTGAGGTGACCAAGGGAGCCCCAAGGTCTGGTGGGTATGGGCCTTATTAAGACATGGTGACCAAGTAATGGGGAGCTCCAGAAATCAGGGAAAATAGTCCAAAGAATTGAATGAGACAGTTAGGTAATAAAAATGGACATATTGACCATTTATCAGTTTGGGAATGTATTCATTACTTTTAAAATCATGGTGACCAAAGACCTGATAGAATCAGCTTTAGGACAATTTTAAGGAAGGTATGTGGTTTCAAAAGGTTTAGTCCATAGTTGCATGAGCCCATGTGGTTGGGCAGGACATCATGGAAGGTAGAGACAGGAAGCAGAGAATAATACAGAAAAAAACCAAGGACAAGATATCCTCAAAGACTCACCATCCCCATAGCCTATGTCTTTCAGGTAGGTCCCTTACTGAAGTTTCCAGAATTTCCCCAGATCGTTCACCAAGTAGGGTCCAAACATACCTGAGCATTCAAACTACAACAGAAAGATTAGAGACCCAGAGGCGAATATAACCAAACACATAACGAGAACCAGGAGGGCACTGGAGCAATTTCACAGAGGAAGAGAAGTCCCCAGATGTTATGGCCACACCATCCCACTCCTTCCCATCCATTCCATCTATATGAATGAACTTGACTATGAATAGATATCTCAGACACTTACTATTTCCCAAGCCCATGAGGAGTATTCCTAGTATGAAGTTACCAGTTAGCATTTTCTCAGGTCAGGAACATGAAAATACCATAGCGTATTCCATCATCAGTAAAGGTTCATATAAATGTCAGCTGTGACTGATTTGCTGCAGCAAAATGAGGGGATGGTCACAGTGGGATAATTTAGATGGTTAAATGTTGCCATTTCTTCAATGCGGATCACTATTTGTACTTTATTCCAGAGGTGGTTACTGTTAATTTATTTGTGTCATCCCTCGTGTGACTTTCGGCGTGCACTGTGCCCATAAATCACTAGCTCGGCAAACACAGGACAACTATCTCTCACCATGTGTCTCTGTTCAGGGAAAATGATCATGAAGGTCACCCATTGGGTGAACTTTTGAAATTATGCTCAATGTCTTGGGAAGGGAGGACTGACGAGCCATGACTTACTTGGTATTTAATCATTTGGACATTCTTCCAGTAAAAGGCATGGACTCTGTGAAGGACAGGAACTGAGGGAGGGTGGTGAGGAAGGAGGAAGTGCTCAGAGTGTCTTCTTAACCTCAAGTGTACCCAGGGAGCACTGAGTCTGGGCATTAAGACAAACGAAATGATTAAGAAGCCATGTGAAATGCTTTCTCAGTGCTCTTTTGCCTTCCTTTGTATTTCGGGGGAGAATGAAGTCAGGATTATTTTTAAATAAAGAAAGACCAGACCATTAAAAGGTACAAATAAAATATTCATCAGCACCAGCCCACATCCTTTGCAGCCCTTCTTCCACCTCCTTGTTGGGCTGCTGTTGTAGTTAACATTCTCCTTGCTGGGACAAAGAACCCAACCAAAAGCTGCTTGTGGAGGAATGGGTTTCTTTTTTGACTTATGAACTCGAGGGAAAGCTCCATGATGGCAGAGAAACCAACAGCATGAGCAGAGGGGTGGACATCACCTCCTGGCCAACATCAGGTGGACAACAGCAACAAGAGAGTGTGCCAAAAGCTGGCAAGGGGAATCTGGCTATGACCTCCATAAGCCCACCCCCAACACACAGCTCCAAAGAGGTTCCAATACCCAAACTGCCATCAGCTGGGGATCGAACACATGCATTTGTGGGGGAGGCCTGGATGGGGAAACCATCACAACTGGCTTCCTCCTGTGTGGGTGGAGCTTGCCTCCAACTGGGGATCAGCCCAGGATGGTCCCCAGGCTCAGCCGCCACACCCCTTGTCTCCAGTCAACTCTCCTTTGACTCTGAGCATTACCTCTCAAGCTCATATTTCTCCACTTTCTAGATTTGTTGCTAGACCATCACCACAAACGTAGCTTTCATTGATTAACCTCATCATGTTCCATAAAGGAGCAAATTTCCACCATATTTTTTTTCTTTTAATGTCTGGGAGGAGAGCAAAAGCCAATGCACTTTGGAATTCTGAACAGAAACCTGAGGGTGGGGGTGTCCTCCTGAACTGACTGGGGATGATGGAAGGGAATATTCCATTTCCACTGGACATGAAAGCCACCAAGATCAGACTAACTCCCATGACCTTGAACCTTCCTGCCATAATTAAAAAGGATGAAAAACGGCTTTTGAAAACTCAGTCTATCATTGAAGAAGGTTTCAGTCACTAAAGTGAATTCCAAGCATGTGTGTGAATCCATCATCTATCTGTCTGTCTGTCTGTCTGTCTGTATCTATCTATCTATCTATCTATCTATCTATCTATCTATCTATCATCTATCTATCTAGTTCCACAGTGGCCATCTGCAGGCTATAGAGCCAAACCCCCATTTGTCACATGGGATTGCACTCCATATTCTGACAGCTGCTCAGGCCAAGAAGCTGGAAGTTGACCAGGCATGGTCACACATTTTTAATCCCAGCACTTGGGAGTCAGAGGTAAGAGGATCACTGGGAGTTCAAGGCCAGCCTGGGACTACAGAGTGAGTTCCAGGTCAGCCTGAGATAGGGGAAGAACCTACCTTGAAAAATAAAAAGGAGAAAAAGAAGGAGGAGGAGGAGGAGAAGGAAAAGGAGAAGGAGGAAGAGGAAGAAGAAGAAGATGTAGCAGCTGAAAGCTTCAGAACAAGAGGGACCAGTGACGCAACCCCAGGCTGAAGATTCTGGAATCTGATGTCCACAGTTGATGGCAGCAGACAAAATAAAAATAATAAATAAATAAATAAACAAATAAACAAAAACCCCACACACTTCTTTGAAAAGTGTCCAGCAAAAGGAGCTTTCTCTCAACCAGCAGAACAAGAGGTACAAACCTGTGCAACAGTGGCACACAGCCTATGTAGGTAACCAATGGCTTTCTGATTGGATATGAGGCCAGCTCAGTGGGAGAGTACTCATACCTGGCACTGAGAACCAAGTCAGAACCCTGTGGACAAGAAGGTCATAGACTCCTGAGAGAAGCTCCCACAGTGTTTCTTGGGCTTTAGAAGAATGGCTGTCCCCATCAAAAAGCCTAAGTAAATATGTTTGCCCCTTTAATCCACGCTGCTCTTGCTCGGTTGGTGAATCTGCTTTTTCTTTAAAAAAATTAGAAACAGAGAAAAGGAGGGAGGGAGAGAGAGAAAGTGTGTGCAAGGGTGCCCCAGGGCCTCTTGCCACTGTAAATGAACCCTAGATGCATGCACCACTTTGTGCATTTGACTTTATGTAGGCACTAGGGGATTGAACCCAGGTTTCAGGATTTGCAAGCAAGTGCCTTTAACTGCTGAGTCATCTCTCCAGCCCTGCTTTTTTTTTAAACTGATGGCAACAAAAACCAGGAAGTAACCAAGATCCATTAATATGACAAGAAAAGATAGCTGACTGCCTAGCATGAGACAAGTGTTTCTAACACATCTTCGAGGGCCCAGAAGTCGTGACAGAGGAAATGGCCATTTAAACGAGTGATTAGCTAGCTCTAGGCAGATGGCAACAGACACTGAGGATATTCAAAGCTCCTCAAAGCAGAAACTCAGAGGTTGCAGAGAGTTTACCACTAAAGGAGACTTTGAACACACCCACCAAGGCTCAGGGAACACTGTGGAAAAGGTGGCAGAAAGATTGTAAGAGCCACAGGGTGGGAAGGAGTAGCCTAAGGAACTGTCCCCCTCTCCACCCAGAGAGACTGATTGAGGAATTTACGAACCCATGGTGAGCACCAATAACCCCACTGAGGAGGGGGGCCCTCAGTGGAACGGGGGCAGGGGAGAAGGGATCTGAGAACGTAACCCCATGGGACTATGACCACCACAGGATATATTCATAATTAATTAAAATGAAAAGAGAAACTTACTGGTGATTATGTTCATTTTTCTGCCACATTAAAATTATTTTGGGGGCTGGAGAGATGGCTCAGTGGTTAAGGTGCTTGCCTCGAGAGCTTAAGGATCCAGGTTTGATTCCCCAGGATCCATGTGAGCCAAATGCACAAAGTGGCTCATGCATCTGGAGTTCCTTTGCAGTGACTAGAGGCCCTGGTGCACCCATATTCTCTCTCTCTCTTTCTCTCTCTCTCTCTCTCTCTCTCTCTCTCTCTCTCTCTCTCTCTCTCTCTTCTGATTGTAGTTCTCTGCTTACAAATTAATAAATGAAATATTTTCAAATTATATTTTAACAATATCAAAAAGAGAGAGCTTCCTCCTTTTTCTACTTTTTTGTTTCCTTGAGGCTTGGATGGTACCATTTACATTCAGAAGCATGCTTTACCAATTTGCTCTGTGTCTCTAGATCTAGCCAAGTTAACCTGCAATATGAACCATCACATATGGCCTCTGAGATGCTGTCCCTGTCAATATTCCACTCCACCGCTCAAAGCATGCTCTGGTGATGCTCCCGGTCAGACATGGGAAAGTACACCATAGTCCCCTCTAGTACACAACACACAGCAAAAGGGCGAAGAGAGGAGAACACTCCAGATGGACAACAGGGAAGCCAGGAGGACGGGGAACTCCCCACAAGATGCATCACTTCCCACAACTCTTCCTTTCACCAAATGAACATGAGTGCCAATGAGACCAGCCTGGGTGGGAGAAAGTACAGGAAGCCCTCGAGGGCCTCGGGTCACGGGGCCCATCTCAGGGACTGGAAGTTGCAGAAGTCGCATGTGATGAGCTGGCAGGAATATCCTGATGGGCTCTGTTCTCTAGGTACAATTCCTTTAGGAATAATGCTTTCAGTATGGTTGGACTGTTGAACACTAAAAATGAAGGCTTGTTCATAACATAAGTATTAGTGGCAAGGTCTCACTTGTGGCATCTGCTGAAAGGCATCCAACATAGCACAGGACCAGGCTTGGGTCCATCCACCTTGAGCCTGAGAGGTTGAGAGAGGTTGTCTGGGGACAACACAGGGTTTCCCAGAGTTCAGTGTGAGAGGCACAGATTGTCTATCCACTCTCCCTGCCAGTGAAGCTGGGGTCTGGATGGTTAACCTGGATGATAGATCATGGGGTAGAAATGAGCTTATGTGACAAAGAGATGTTGCGGTGGCAGGTGGATTCTAAGGGAAACTGAGGCAGCCAGGAAGGAGCTTGAAGATCCAGAACCTAGAAATCTTCAGAGACCTAAGATCTCAGGGGCAAGAAGGTCTTTTGAGAGATCATTCCCAATCTCGACACCTGCTCACAATCTCAGCAATAAAATCATATCTGTGCAGATGATGCGAAGGTGAAACTGACCACAGGAGACTGAGGTGAAAAGACTAGGTGTTGTAGTTACCTTCTCGTTGCTAGGATGAAGCACCCTACTGAAAGCAGCTTACGGGAGGAAAATATCTATTTTGGCTTACATTCTCGAGGAGATGCTCCAGGATGGCAGGAAAAAGACAGCAGCACAGAGGCTGGGCATCACCTCCTTGCCAACATCAGGTGGACAACAGCAGCAGGAGAGTGAGCCAAATTATCACTGCCGAGCTAGAGGCTAAGAACCCATCAAGGTCCACCTCAGCAAGCTCCACCTCCCAAATTACCAGCACTCTGGGACCAAGCGTTCAGAGCACATGGGTTTATGGGGACACCTATTTCAAACCACCACAGGAGGGTAGTACAGTATGAGGATATAGCCAAAGTACATTATTCTACTCGCATGAAAATAGTCTTATGTAACCCAGTATCATAAAATAAATCCAAAGAGGATCACTTCTGCACAGTCATTCGGGCTGTCCAATGTGATCACTGGAATTATTTTAAATTTGATGATCAGCTAATCAGCAATGATCCTTTAGCCAACAAGGTTGATAACAGAGTTTGTTTATGTGGACAGAGTCAGACACTTGGGATTTTAAAAGTTTTTTCCCCCAGCAAGTTGAAGAAGCAATGTACAAGCCTATGGTGCCTTTAAATATTTGGGTCAAGCTGTGCAGTGTTAGCAGACACCGCTGCAGGATGTGACCCCACGGAACTTCTTGCAGGAAGAGGCTTCCATAACAACAATGACAAGAAGGACCCCACTGCTCTGTCTTCCCTGCTGAGTTG
>PVHP010030332.1:0-17500 GCA_004024765.1 Zapus hudsonius
GAGCTTTTATGAAAATTCTGGAGTAGATCCTTTTTTTCCAAGAATGCCAAATGAGCAAAATCATTGATAAGTATCACTAAATATTGAACAGTCTGATCCTTAACATAGACTTATAAGTAAAACACTTTCTAGGGGTATTCTCCCCCCTTTGTTTTTATAAGCTAGTAGAGAACATATATCATTTATATTGTTTAGTCCAAGATTGAGAATCAGCACATATAGTTGGCATTTTTAGAACTGGCATATAATACATATTCATCTATGGAACTTAGTTTCTTATCCTTTATAGGATTCAGAGAAATTGTGTCAAGTTGACTTAACTGTTTATTAAACTATATAAAATAAGTAATCCAGTATCAGAAGAATTAGACATCCTTATTAATAGGAAATATTTGACATTTTATGTAATACCTCTATGGATGTAATTTTAAGAAAATTGACAACCCATATCTTTAATCATGCTTATTAGTAGAGATATATCCATAGATTTTTATAATCTATGGGTGTAAGATAATAGCTTTATCATATCTGGAACAATTTTGTTATCTTTAAAATCTCTGAATATCTCTGACAAATCATCCTTGGAGGAATTTTTAAATTGATTGAAGTAGACTGAAAAAAATAATAAGTCTGTGGCATAGATAAGAATATAGAATATTGTACAATCAGAGAAGTGACTTGAAATGACCAAGAAAGGAGAATCATTTCTTATTATCTCTCATTCCCCTGCCTCAGCTCTGTAAAAATATAAGTGTCAGTAAGCAGGCTGCCAAGGCCTGGAAGCCTGAGCATTTGTCTCAATGACTGGAAGGGGCTAGCCTGCATGTTCCTTGTTCCCAACCGCAGGAACACTGAAAATCCAAAGCCAGCCAAGGGGAAAAATTTTTGGTTCATAATGGCTGAAAATATTAATTCTGTAGCATAATTGACAAAGACCTTGAATAACCTAAAACGGTAACTCCTTTGTTTCAGATCCATAAATATCAGAGATATTTATGTGCCATGAGGCTTAACTTACTTTTACATCTGTATAAGTAACTGTTATACAGAGAAAAAGCCTTATAAATTAATTTAAATTGTCTATTGAATTAAACTTAAGTAAACTTAGGTAAACTTAAATATCTATGTATATTTATTAAAATGAAAATTAAAAAGAGTTGATTTTTTTTCTTAAGGTGTTCTGCCAGTGAGCAGAAATTTATTGACCTCTGTTGCTAGGATACTAAGAATGCAGGCCTGATTAACACTTTATCTTTACAGAAGAATAATTGTAAGAATATTTACAACACATAACAATAATATCCTAACAGGAAATCAGGTGTCACATCAATATAGGCAGGCATGGAATGTAAGAAATTATTTTCTATTAAATTGCTCAAATTAAAGCACATAAAATAAAATGAACCTTCTCATACATTACTAGTATTTGTACTTGGGAGATACATGAGGCAAAAAGCTGATTGGAATTTTTAGCCTAATACTATATTTACAATAAATCTTTCAATATGAATGATAAGAGATAAGAAGGCATATGTGATCTTAATGAGGCAGAACATGTAAATCTTCAAGACATTCACCACAGGTGTTCACATAAAGAAAAAAATGCAGGAATGCCAGTTAAGATCTACTGCAGTAAGAACTGGATAATATTAGGCTAGATGAGAGTGCTGTCAGTGGAGAGAACTGTCAAAATAAGCAATATTTTAGAAATAAATTCTATAAGGCTTAGTTGATTAACCTGGTGGATATTAAGGGTATATAACTGGGGAGAGGTTATCCAGAATTGCTTTTAGTGTTGTGGTTTAAGGAACTAGAAGCATAATGGTGCCAATTTTACAGATGTTACCATAATTTCCATATTCCTAGAGAATATACAATGTAGGAGAAGAACAAATAAATGTGGGAAATGTCTAATTGTGGTCCACTTGAGTTATTAAAGTAGAGATGTAGAATATGTAGTTATATGAACTGTTAGGGTTTCAGAATCTGAGATACAAAAGTGAGAAACATCTATATATATATGACAGTATGTAAAGCTTTGAGAATACATGACATGCCAAGAGTATAATAGAAAGTATTGGAATAATATAGGGCCTAACATAGAGACTTAAGAAGCTTTAGCAATTACAGATCAAGTTTATTAGAAAAGGTTGAACTACAAGACAGATTTATGACTGGATTGACAGAATCTAAGAGAAGGGAATTCTTTGAGGAATAGAATTTTGTGAGTACATTGAAAGTTTAAAGGTAAGGCAAGAGGAACTGAACCACAATGGATATAGTGGTATAGATATCTGGTGAAATTATCATGAGAAGTTATGGTTGAATATTGAAGACACAACTGAAATAACAGGGTTAAATAAATGTACACAAGGGTATTAGAAGGAAACAAATTGAGCTACAAAAGTTGGCGAATTGAGCAGCAGGTAGAAGAAGACTTTGAGTCCATGCAGTTATTGACATTATTTAAGACACTAGAATAAGCAAAGGGAAGGAGTAGAAAAGAAGAAGCTATATAGGGATAGAGGAATAGTCTCTGGATATCACCATAGTCATGAAGAACAGAGTGAAAATTTAGGTGTTGTAGTAATACTCCAGTTTACTTATACTCCATGGCATTGACAACATTACCACACCATCTACCTTCCTTGAAATCATATTTGGATTATTTTATTCTGGGCTATAAATTTGTGTGTATGAGAACCTGAGATTCTTATGAGGTCAGAATGATAGAGTCATGACAAAAATGTGCTTTGTATTCAGGCATAACCAGTTTGAGTATATTTTTGCTGTTTCATTAGTGTTTAAACATGTGTAAATTGTATAATCTTAAATTCATAAAGAGATACAAGAATAATAAACCAATGCAAATCATGTATTTAATAAAATATTATATGTAAAACAAATATTAAATTTTCTAATAATATTTAGACATCGGTTTCCTAAAATGCAAGAGGCTTGTTGTCACCTAATATTAATGACTCCTGGGAAAGGCCAGTTGTTGACATTAGCCACCTATATACTCACTGCTTTCTTAGTCCATGTACATTTAAAAGTATTCAGTTGTTAGTCCGTGTCCATGTGTATTGTATGCAAGTGCCCTTTTTGAATTCATGTGGCGGCCAGAAGAGAGTAATGAATTCCTCCTCTATCGCTTACCTTCATATTAGAAATTGCACCACTCTCAGTCTTGTTGTGCCCCCTTGATCCTGCAGCCTCTGTTCTCCACAGGACTGTGTTTACAGTCTTCATGAATCCCAGAAAATTTAGGCTCTCTGATCCCTAAAACACAGGGATTACAGATTTCAGGGATACACACAGATTTTTATGTGGGTGCTGGGGAATTAAACTCAGGCAGTACCAGGCCATCTCAGGTCCTCCTGCTTATGCAGCAGACCCTCTTAACTGTTGATCTATCCCTCCAAGCCTTTCGTCTATATTTCATATAGTTTGTAAACTGGTAGTTTGAGAGACAATTATATGTCTGCATAAAAAAACAATGAAATTTAATTTTGATACCATTTAAATATCAAGAGTATATATATATATATATATATATGTGTGTGTGTGTGTGTGTGTGTGTGTGTGTGTGTATGTGTGTGTTTTCTTCTCTCATGAATATCTACACTTATAAAGAAGGAGGATAGAAGATCAAACTAAAAGAAGCAGTAATTCAGTGGATTACAGTTTATAAACCAGAAGGAAAACTACAATTTGAGGGTGTCATTTGACAAGGAATCAAATTCCTGTCTTTCCAGGGCATTTATTCAGCTATTTGCAAAGCAGTTGAACGGAAATTTCCAAATCTTTTCAAATGTATTTTGGGCTCCTAAATAATAATAATTTATGAAAATAAAAATAAAAATTACATCAAAAATCTTTAAACTCTTAGACATTATTAATTATGTCCTGAATATTTGTGATATGGAAGATAGATAAGGAAGACATAATTTTAGACTTCAGTTTTATAAATCAACAAATATCTTTGTTTGATCCCAATACTGCAAAAGAAATGAATCTGATATCTTAGTATAGCTTCATGACTTAATTTAAAATAACTTTTACATGGTCACTAATGAAAGATTTTGCCAAAATTAGAGCTTAGAACTAACATCCAAAAATTTTCAGTCCTATTGCCCAGCTACTGAGCCTTGTTATTCATTGTAAAAGAACTACTTTCCAATAAATGACCCATGTGGAATGAAAGCCTAGAGACCAACCATTATGTATTTCTTTTATTTTATAAATGGTCCTCTGTAGAGGCTAACATTATAACCAAAAACTTTATCAGTTGTTTTAGACATTAGACTATGCTTACTGCCTTGGAAAAGTCAATAATTCTGCTATATATTTTAATTAAAGAAGTGTTTCAGGTTATCTCTTGGTTAGAGTTAGTCATAATGCAAAATAAATTTTAATACCTAGATTTCAATATCAAAGCAAAGAATAAGTGAAATATTTTTTTAATTGCCCATAATGAGTTACAATATTTAGTGGGCAAACAATGAGTTGTTTTCCCTAATTCCCCGCAGCCCTCCCCTCCCAACTACGCTGGATAACCTCCTCCATGGGTCGTCAGGATCAGTCCTTGTGACAGGGAACCATGGATAGCCTAGTATTCAGCCAGGTTCTCCTGGACATGCCTCTGGATAATCTCCCCCACCAAGGCTCTCACAATCATTCTGCCCCCTCTTCCGTATAGTTCCCTGAGTCGTGGTGGATGCGTATTAAGGCTGCTTTAAGGTTGTGAGCTTAGGGGTCTTTGTGTCAAAAATTGTTGGCTTCTGTCTCACTGGCTATGGCTGTGGTTGTGGGTCCCTTGTTCATCCCGACATTCTCTGTGGGGTTCCATACGGATACTCCACGGTATGACTGTGGTGGCTGCTCTTTTGCCAGAATCTCAGCTATTGGTCTACAGTCGGTAGGTAGGGTTAGATGGGCCCCAGCTCTCTCACTATATCCTGAAAAATACAAAAACAATCTCCATTGGAGAGTGAGATCAGTGTAGGTTAACAAATATACACAATTCTGGATTACCTAGATTCTATTTTTAGTAGCTGCCCCGTCATTGGCTCCCATAGTGCAACTTGTCTTGGGAGCCCAAGAGTACGGGATCCGGTGCTTATCGCCCTGAATCCCAAGTTCCAGACAAGGGGTCTCCCTAACTAAGTGGAAAATTGGCTGAATTTGAAAGCTGTGGATTTTCTCCCCCAGGCCCAGGCTCCTCCATTACACAAGTGCTCCTTTCTTGGTTTACTGTTCTCTCTCTCCCAGTAGGAGGTGTGGTCAGCCTACTCATGACCACAGACTGTGTTTCCTGTAAGTGATCTCTGTTTATTACAGCTGCCGTTGATCAGTTTCCCCTGGCAGCCTGTGCAGTGCCTTCCAGCACTACACTAACTGCCTTCTGGGGTCTGGATACTGTTCCAGACGTTGAAGGGTCTCTCGATGCAGATTGATGGCATTCTGTGATTTCTTCATCAACAGGGTTTTGCCTCAGGCCTGGGCAGGGCACTCAAGAGCTTTGACAGAATTCTGTCTTGTTGGAACCTCATGGGTCGCTATGGTCTACATCTCAGTGAGGGAAGGAACCAGTGGTTGAAACCAGGGGTTGTCAGGCAGATCTAAATGTTCACAGGCTTACACTCTCTCCCCTACCACTCATGGCCCCTCTTGCCAGGTGACGCTCACTACTTTCTCAATAGGTTACAGTATGCTCGTAAGGATTTTATAGTTTTGGACCTAATATGGTTTACCCTCAAGCTGAAGCCATTCCCCTCCCCCATCCCTTACCCCTCATTCATAACGTCTCACTTCTTTCTACTAGTCTGCATAAAGAAAACAGTTATCCTGGTTAAGGACCACATATGAGGGAAAATATGCAGCGTTCAATTCTCTGTTCTTTTGAGAGTTCACTAAGTAAGATCTGCTCAAAGTCAGACCATTTTTTCCTAAATTTTGATATTTCAGTTTTCCTTTCAGCTGAGTAAAAATCCATCGTGTAAATATACCACAGTTTCTCTGTCCATTCCTCCATGGATGGGCATTTGGGTTGATTCCAATTCTTGGCTATTATGAATTGAGCTGCTATAAATATGGTTGTACAAATGTTTCTGCGTCAAGATGTGACATCTTGTGGATAGATGCCTAGTAGAGGGATAACTGGGTCCATTGGAAGGTCTATGTCCATTCTGTTAAGAAGTCTCCACACTGCTTTCCACAGTGCTTGAACAAGTTTGCAATCCCACCAGCAGTGAATGAGGGTTCCTTTTCCCCAGCATCCTCACCAGCCAAGATTCTTGTTGGTTTTCTTTATGATTGCCATTCTGACAGGGGTAAGATGGTATCTCATTGTGGTTTTGATTTGCATTTCCCTGATGCTTAAGGATGCTGAACACTTTCTTAAATGAGTCAAGGCCATTTGTGTTTCCTCCTCCGTGAATTCTCTGTTGAGATCAGTACCCCATTTTGTGAGGGGGCATTTTGGGTTTTTGTTATTAATTTTTTTGAGTTCTCTGTAGGTTTTGGAAGTTAGGCCTCTGTCTGAGTTGTACCTGGGAAATCATTTCCCAATTTGAAAGGGGTCTATTGGATCTGAGTATGGTTTGTTTGTCTGTACAGAAGCTTTTGAGCCTGATCAGGTCCCATTGGTTAAGTGTTTTTCGTATTTCCTGGGCTGCTGGAGATTTGCTCAGGAAATTTTTTCCAACTCCTATATCATGTAGAGTTCCTCCTATTTTTATTTCCAGGGTGTTCATGGTTACCGGATTTATATTAAGGTCTCTGATCCATTTGGAGTTGATTTTTGTGCATGGTGAATGGAGTGGGTCTATTTTCATTATTTTACATGTGTTTATCCAATTCCTCCAGCACCATTTTTTGAAGATGCTATCTTTGGCCCAGCTTACATTGTTGGCCCCCTTGTCAAAGACCAAATAACTGAAGTTACTTCCATTCAATGCTGGGTCTTCAATTCTGTTCCATTGATCTGTCTTTATGTTTTTATGCCAGTACCATGCTGTTTTAAGTGAAATATTTTAAATATAAAACTGTATTCAGCTGTCAAACAATAATTTTTCTAAGCTAATGGAGTCAACCATGTACCCATGATATAGAAGTCAAAGGAAAAATGTAATTTAGAACTTTTTGTCTTTTAAGGTTTTAATCTTTTCCAACAGATTTTACCAAATTTTTGAAGAAGTCGCCTGTTTTTGAGATACCTCAGGTACTTTCCACTTTCTGACCAGTTACGAACTGATGCTGATGATTCCAGGAAATAAATATAACAAGGAATCATTAGCTACAGTGAGATGCCATCAATTGTTATTAATCTTGTTTAATCAATCTTAATGACAACACACATGGACATGAGTAGACATGAAAATTAAAAATGTAAAATGAAAAGCCTCAGAAATAAAGAATTTTAGCCATCAGTCTTTTGACATCTCAAGTTGTATCTACAAAAAATGTGACAGATTATTTCAAATTTAGTTTTAATACATCTAATATAGAGTTTTGATTCAAAACTCAGAAATTAATTTAAAGTATCATTTAAATCCCAGTGTCTGACTGTGTACTGGGAAATGTGCCACAAATAAGGGCTCTTACTTATATACATGGGTAAATGAAGAATTAGTATATTATTTTTTTTCCTTTGAAATGTTTTATATGTCTTAATTACAAAGAGAAGATACACTATCAACATTGTCAACAAAACTATCTTAATCTCTGTGATGGCTATGATTTTAAGATTTGTTTAATTAATTTTTTGAGACAGTATATCACTTTGTAGTCCATGCTAGCCAGGAACTCAACTATGTAGTTCAGTCTGTCTTCAAGCCCACAGTAATCCTCTGGCTCACCTTGCCAAGTTCTGTGATTAAAGGTATAAGCCAGCATCATCAGATAGATATGTTATGGTTTGATTATAAAATTATTTTCCAAAAGCTTATATGTTACAGGTTTGATTGCCAGCTAATGAGCTTTTGAGAGGTGACTGGATTATGAGGGCTATCACTTATAGCTAATTGGATTATTGGATTGTTGGAACATGTTTAGAGGATGTAGGTCACTGTGGGCATGACTTTGAAAGGTTCGTCATATTTGTAGAACTTTCCTTTTTTGTTTTCTCTGCTTCCTGGTCATTATGAAGTGAACAGCTTTATTCCCCCATGGAGTTTCACCATGAAGTTTACCATAGCTGAGAAACAATAGAGCTAACTCAACATAGACTGAAGCATATGAAACTGTAGGGTAGATAAGTACTTCCTCCTTTAAATTATTTTCTCAGGGATTTTGTCATGAAACGTGACTGATAAATATTTCATATTTTTCAATTTTCTGTTCTACAATCTTATGTGTTTATGCCTAGTGTTATTAGGCTTTTAAATGCTGGTTATATTTGAACACAAATTAAAATTTTTAAGGTGGAAAAAGAACTCCAGATCCTTAACTCTGATCCTGCAATGTCAGGTGATATACACATCTAGCCAGCTTTGCCTTAGAGAGCACTTCCCATGCATCCTTGGCTAATTGTTTTTGTTTTATTTCAAAATGAATAAGGGTAGGGGAAGTATAATTTAAGGAGATATAAGAAAAATGTTTTTTAAAGATTTGAAGATGGTTTGCTTAATATTTGTTGATATTTAGGAATAAGTCTAATTTTAAATGAAAAATATTAAAGTTAAAAGATCTCTTATCAAGAATGTGTCAGTGACATTATAAACTTAATAAATAGGACTTGTTAAATAGGACCAGAGTGTTGGTGACATCTAAGTGTATTACAATTCAATCTCCAGAAGCTTACATTTATTCTGAGATTTGCAAAATGCAAGCAAGCATGCTGGTTTATACAAAGTCAAAACAAGTACTCCCATAGTGGTTCCAAGAATATTGTGAAAGCAATAGGTGTGTCATACTTTGATAACAACAGATATTTATTCTACTGTCTTAACCAATTTTAAGTATGCAATACAGTACTTTGGGTGTATATATGTACATTAGTGTATGCATGTTCACATAATTCAAGCTAGTGCATATTTGTGGGTAGGTGCATATGCATATGATCATGTGAATATGAAGGCCTTGGATGTCAATCCTCAGTCCTGTCCACATTTTATTTTGAGATATAGTCTCATAAAGTAGGCTAACCTGACTACTCAGGAGACCCATGGATCCAGCTGCTTTTATCTCACCAAAACTGGCATTATGGGCATATACTATCATTCTCAACTGTTTTTGAATATGGGTTCTGATTATTTATGCTTATAAGGCAAGGATTTCACTGACTAAATGATCATCATAGACCCCAAATATAATGCTTATAATCATAAAAACAATATATGCTAATTATATTATTCATTTTAAAAAATGTATAAAATAATTTTCTTTATTGTCTTTGGGGAGGTAAACTAAAGAGTTGACCTTTCCATTTGTGCTACTTAATTTACTTGGACATGAAATAAAAATGATGAAATACATGAGAATGGAAATACAATTAGGACGCTTACATCAGGTAAGACTATATTTATATGCAAATTATCTACTATTCATTCTTTCTGATTATAAATCTGCATGGGCTTGTCTTTAAAATTTTCAAAATATAATCTTTTGAGCCCATGTTCTGCAAAGTTCTCTGAATCATGAGTTTTCTAAGTCAGATTTACAGCTAAGATCTTAAGAGCCTTTGAATTTCTGCTTTGGATTGTGTTGGGTATCCTAATATGTCTGTCTCCATTACGCTTTTGTAGGTTATCTAACTTACTGTGGAGGTAGTTCTTTTACTCGTTTCGTTCATGCCCTAAATGATAAATTAGACCTGGTTCATCTCCTGCCTGGGTGTGACCTATCATCCCATGTCCTGTTGACCACCCGTTGGTTTGTTCATGGTTTTTACTGCCTTCTGAAAAATACAAACAGAATTCCCCAAAGGAGAGTGAGATCAGTATAGGCTAAATGAGACAAACCTTAATATTGTGAAATTCTAATGGCTATAGCCTCTCTGTTAATCTGTGGTTAGTGGGAGTTTCGCCTAGGAGTCCGTGTTCTTGGTCTCCATAAAATTTGCCATGGATCCCAGTTCCAGCTAAGGATTATTTACCACTGAGCAGATCTCTTAGCCAATCAACAAGTCATTGGTTTACCTACCTAGGTTAAGCACCACTATTGCACAGATGAGCACTTCTTGGCTTGCTGGACTTTTCCATATAGCAGTGTCCTCAGCCTTCTCATAAAATTGGTCAGTATGGTATATTAGTGAACTCTGCTTTATCTGATGGTGAGGGAGAATATCCAGAGGCATGGACCCCATCAACAACAACACACAAAGAAAAAAAACTGGCTTCTTCTTGTAAAATTCATAGCCCCCCCCCATCCCTTAGACTGGTTCATCAATCCACTGAGGAGGGCCCCTAGTGGGATGTGAATAGTGAGGAGGGAAATGGGGGTACCATCACAAGACTCATTCATGTAATCCATCTAATTATTAACAATAAGTAAGTTTATAACAAAACAATAATAATATAAAAATTCAAAATAAAATGAAATGAGACAAAAAGAATATTTATCATTATCACACTACCATCTTAGTTTTTTAGTAACTATGCCATTTCTACTATAAAGTTGCTCAAATGAGATTTTTCAAACAAAAACTAAATAGGTCCCAGCTACAGTCAGATTTTTACTGAAATGAGTATGCTTTTGAGCAAATATAAAGCTGTTATCATAAATCTTTGTCTCCTTATATAGCTGCAAAGCTCTCACAAATGTCTTTGCCTCTATTTCTCAACCCTTTAATGTTAGCATGAACTCATATTCAGGAATCATTAGATGAGTATTTGTATGAACATGATTTTCATATTTTATTCAATTTGCTTTATTTTTAATATTCTTTTGTTTTAATTTGTCAGATGTATTTGCCTGCATTTAAAACTAATAGATACCAATGATGGTTTTGCTAATTGAAAAAGAAAATGTTGATTGCAAATATTTTAAAAGACTTGAAAATTTTGTTCCCTTTTCTGTATAGCAAAACAGCTGACCATATACTTAACAGTAAATGAGAGAAGAACTAGTAGTGGAGACAGGAGGGAATTTGGAATTTTTCAGTCAATGGAAGTTTTCAGGGCTAAGAGTTTTATCTTGACTTTTTTTTTTTTTTTTTTGCTTTTCAAGGTAGGGTCTCATTCTCACTCTAGCCCAGGCTGACCTGGAATTCACTATGTAATCTCAGGGTAGCCTTGAACTCAAGGCAATCCTCCTACCTCTGCCTCCCGAGTGCTGGGATTAAAGGTGTGTGCCACCACACCCAACTTACCTTGACTTTGTGATAACTGTTCCTTTTCAAAAATCTTGGCAATACTTTAAGATAAACATAACAGAAAAGAATTGCTTTATTTTAATGAAATTGATAGGCAAAAATCTGAAAACATTATTAAATATTCCTATTTCAAACAACTAACTCTAAGCAACCTTGTTGCAAAGAAAGCATGCTACATTGTATGAATGTGGCTTACAAGAGGGTTTCTAATTTATATGGGCTAGATGTAAATGTCATTTGAAAAGATGATAAGTTCCAAGGAATTATCAACAAAATATCTGTGGAAAGGTTCCACAAATCTCAGATTCTCAAAAGAGTCCATAATACACAAAATATCTGCAAACACAGTATTCAGGAATAAGTATCATCAATAGATTGTCTGGAAACTAACCCCAAAGTGGATTCCATAGCATCATTGGCTGTTCGTGGATATGGAGCATTTCTTAGGCCCATGTTATGCCAAAGGTTTCAAAACTCAGCAATGTAGCACAACTTTTTAGGTTTTTGATTTGGTTGTAGTTGTATGTGTCTTCTTACAGATAAAAATCTGCAAAATAAGGCTGCTAAATTATCAGCACCGACTACTTTGTCTTCTTCCTGTCACATATTTTAATATTTAATTTATTTATTAATTTGAGAGAAAGAGGCAGATAGCAATAGAAAGAGAAAGAGAGAGGGAGAGGGAGAGAGAGAGAGAGAGAGAGAGAGAGAGAGAGAGAGAGAGAGAGAGAGAGAGAGAGAGAGAGAATGGGTGCATGCCACGGCATCTAATCACTGCAAATGAACTCCAGATGTGTGTGCAACCTTCTGCATCTGACTTACATGGGTATTGGGGAATGAACCCAGATCTCTCCAGACCTGTGTCATATATTTTATGTAGCAATTGTCTGGCTTTCTTTAGATAGTAGCCAAAAGAAGTTAACTTTCAAAAGGGGCACATTTATAATTCATGTGTTGAAGTTGAGACCTGAACATGTCAATGATATAACCTTCCTAAACTTATTGGAATATACTCATTCAAATTCTGTAATCTTATGAGGTTTGTGTATATCTACATTTAAACTGTACAGCTAATATTCTATAAGGCAATATTTACATATTAATGCATACCCAGTACCTTTGACACTGAAATGAGGATTTGTCTTTGGAGATAACACTAAGCCCAGATAATACTGGCATGGATTCTATGAAGAGGTTAATGATGGAAATAGAAGCAAAAATTGATAATCACCAAGAAAATATACAGAGCCAGCTCACCAAATTTGCCACCAGGATTAATACAATTGAAGAGAAACAGATGGATTTAGGTAGATCAGTGATTGAACTAAAGGCAAAGCAGGAAACAAAATCTTAAGAATCAAGTAACCAAACTAAGCAAGGACATAAGCAAATACAAGAATGAGTATCAGGAACCAGTAAGTAAGTCCAAACTTGAAATGAAAACACATCTCACCATAAAGATAGAGGCAATTCAAAAAGCAGTATCAGAAAACAAAAAACAAATGTAAGTAATAAGAAACTCTCTAGAATCCCTCACCACTAGAATCAATAACTGGGAAGACAGAACCTCTGATATGGAAGATAAAACAGAAGAGAATGAGAGGGATATCAGAAACTTGAATAATTTCAAAAAGAAAGTGAAGAAAATATGAGGGAACTGTGCGATACCATAGATGGACTTAATTTCAGGATCATGGGGATCCCAGAAGGAGAATAAACCTAGGCCAAATGCATAGAAAAAAATTACAACAGAATTATTCAAGAAAAATTTCCTTATCTTGCAAGAGAAAGACCGGTCGAGATACAAGGTGCCCACAGAACTCCAAGTAGATTGGAACAAAGAAGGACCTCTCCAAGACATATCTTTGTTAAAGTTTCAAGCGTAGAAAGTAAAGAGAAAGTGCTCAGAGCAGCAAGAGAGTAAAAAAATCTCATCACCTACACAGGCAATCCCATCAGACTTACCTCAGACTCTTCCCTTGAAACCTTGAAGGACAGAAGGGATTGGAACAATGCTCTTCAAGTCCTAAAGAAGTATTGCTTTCAAACTAGACTATTGTACCCAGAAAAGTTATCCCTCATAATAGATAGAGAATTGAAAGTATTCCATGAAATAAACCAACTCTATAATAATTTGAACACAAAGGCAAACCTACAGAAGATACTATGGGAGATTTTCCATGCAGAAGAGCCAAGCAATCTACCTCATGAAACAATTAGAGAACAAGGATGGTAATCAAAACCAGTGTGCTAATAATAGCAGGACAGGCATCAACCCACATAAATCCTCCAATATGGCAGGACTTAAACCAAACCTCACAGTTATAACTTTGAATGTAAATGGACTTAACTCACCTACAAAAAGACACAGACTAGCAGGGTGGAACAGAAAAATGGACCCTTCTATGTGCTGCCTTCAAGAAATTCACCTTATCTCTAAAGACAAGAATCTTCTAAGGGTAAAAGGATGGAAAACAATTTTCCAGACATGAGGGAGTAATAAGAAATCAGATGTGGCTACACTAATATCTGAAAAACATAGACTTTAGACCAAATTCAATAAAAAAGGACAATGATAGCCACTTGTTACTCATCAAGGGAATGATCCTTCAGGAACATATCACTATTATAAATTTGTAGGCACCAAATTCAAGGGCTTCACCAATCCTAAAACATAATGTACTAAAAACAAAACAAAACAAAACAAATATAGACTCCAATACCATCATAGTAGGGGACTTTAATACTCCACTATGATCCCTAGACAGATCATCCAAACAGAAAGTCACCAGGGAAATAATGGAGCTCAACAACACCATAGACCAGCAAGGGATAAAAGATATATACAGAATGTTCCAGCTCAAGGCCAAAAAAAAATAAAAACTTTCATTCTCAGAAGTGCATGGTAATCTGTATAGATGTAAAGAGGACCTGTGAAAAAATTCAACACCACTTTATATTCAAAACCCTGGAATGGCTAGGCATAGTCAGCATATACCTCAACATAATAAAGGCAATATACAAAACTCCTAAAGCCCATATAATACTCAATGGAAACAGATTTAAGGAGTTCCCACTTGAATCAGGAACAAGACAGGAGAGTCCAATCCCACCATTGCACTTCAGCATAATGCTTGAATTCTTAGCCCAAGAAATAAGACAGGATAAAAGCATAAAAGGGATACAAATTGGAAAGGAAGAAGTAAAACTTTCCCTCTTTGCAGATGACATGACCCTATATGTAACAGATCCAAAGAATAGTGTCAGTAAACTACTGAAGGTGATAGATTCCTTCAGTAAAGTGGCAGGATATAAAATTGACACACAATAATAAGCCTTCCTGTATACAGATGATATGCATACAGAATAAGACATCAGAGAGACTATCCTGTTTTCAATAGCCTCAAAAAAATCAAATATCTTGGAAAATCATTAACAAAAATGTGAAAGACTTGTAGAATGAAAACATTAATATGCTCAAGAATGAAATAAAGGAGATGCAATAGGACAGAAAGATATTCTATGCTCCTGTATAGGGAGAATCAATATAGTAAAAATCACAATCCTTCCAAAAGCTATTTACATATTCAATGCCATGCCAGTACAAATCTCAGTTTCTTTCTTCACAGACATATAAAAAATAAACTCGAAATTTACTTGGAAGGACAAAAGGCCTCAGATAGGCAAATCTATTCTAAGTAAAAAGAACTTCCTCAGGAGGAAGTTAACGATCTAAAGACATACTACAAAGCCCATAGTAACAAAAACAGCATGGTACCTGAACAAAAAAACATTCAGGCAGACAAATGGAAAAGAATTGAAGACCCTGCTCTTAGTTCAAGTAACTACAGTAACTTGATCTTTGACAAAGGTACAAACAATATTCACTGGTGTAAAGATAGCATCTTCAACAAATGTTATTGGACAAATTGGATAAATCTGTTTTAAAAAATTACAATAGGCTCACTCCTTTCACCATGCACAAAAATCAAGTCAAAATGGATCAGAGACCTCAACATAAGACCTGTAATCCTGAAAATCTTGGAAGAAAAGACAGGGGGAACTCTCCATGAAATAGGAATAAGGAAAAACTTTCTGAGCAAATTTCCAGGAGTGCAGGAAGTACAACAATCATTTAACCAATGCGACCTCTTCAAGCTTAAAAGGTTTTGTAGACACAAACATACCATACTCAGAGCCAATAGACCCCCATCAAACTAGGAGATGATTTTTGCCAGTTATAACACAGAGGTCTTATAACTAGAACTTACAAAGTACTAAAAAAATAAATAATGAAATTTCAAAGAGCTCCCTCAAATTGGGGTATTAATCTCAACAGAGATTTCACAGAGGAGGAAACACAAATGGTCTTTACTCACTTAAGAAAGTTTTTAGTATCCTTAATTAACATGGAAATGCAAATCAAAACTACAATGAGATTCCACCTCACTCTAATCAGAATGGCCTTCATAAAGAAATCCAACAGTACTTTCTGGAGAGGATGCAGGGCAAAGGGAACCCTCTTTCATTGGTGGTGGTATTGCAAATGTTTACATCCACTATGGAAAGCTGTGTGGTGACTCCTGAGAAGAATGGACATAGAGCTACCAATGGACCCAGCTATCTCTCTACTAGGCATCTACCCATGAGATGTCACATCTCAGCACATAGACATTTGCACAACCATGTTATAATAGTCAAGAATTGGAATCAACCCAAATGCCCATCCCTGGATGAATGGGAATCAAAGTTTTGGTACATTTACACAATGAAATTCTACTCAATGGAAAGGAAAAATGACATAATTAATTTAGAGAAAAATAGACTGACTTGGAGCAGATCTTACTTAGCGAACTCACAAAATAACAAAGTCAAATGCCAGATATTCTCCCTCATATGGGTTTCCTAACCAGGTTAAGCTAAAACTCTAAGCAAACCTGTCAGAAGTGAGAGAATGTGACAGAGGTGGAAGAAATTGGGTGGAAGAAGAGTGAGACTTATACATTAAGCTAAACCAATAATGAATCCAAAACATAAAATCCTTATATTCATATTTTAACCTGTTGAGCAAGAAGTGGGCATCTTCTGGTAAGAGGAGCTGTGAATAGAATGGGAGGAAGCCTAACCTGATGAAAATTAGATCAAACCTGCAACTTCCTGCCCCCAGTCTTTGGCTCCTTCCCTCACTGAGCTGTCAACCAAAGAGACCCATGAGGTCCCCAAAACAAGACACGATTCTGTCAAAGCTCTTGAATATCCACACTAGGAAAAAGGTAAGATCCTATTGCTTAAGAAACCACAGAAAGTCATCGATCAACACCAAGAGACCCTGTGAGATCCAGAATGGCAAGCAGCCCCCAGATGGAAGCTAGTGCTGGAAGGTGTTGCATAAGCTGCCAGGGGAAATTGGTCAATGATAGTTGGAGAAGATAGAGACTACTAATATAAAATGCAGACTGTTGCCATGAAAAGGATGAACACACTTCCTTCTCAGAGAGATCAGTAAGCCAAAAAGTGATCACTTGTGCAATAGAAGTACCAAAGCCTGGGTGGAGGGTAATCAACAGCTTTTATTTTGACCATGAAATCTACTCAGTGATGAGAAACCCTTAACTGTAATTGGGACTCAGGGCAAAATCCTTTGGGAACCAAAATCTTAGGCCCCAAAGAGAAAATCACTTTACAAGAGAACTAGAGAGGCTACTCTCAATAGAATCTTGCCAATTTAGAAATTTGTATCTCAGTTAACCTATCCTGATCTCATTATCTGATGGAGATTCTGTTTGTATTTTTTATAAGGCAGCAAGAGAGCCATGGTCTTTCCAACCCTACCAATGAGTCACAGGCAGTTGGCTGACATCCCGGCAAAAGATGAGCCACACGAGACCTACAGTGGAGGATCCATATGGAATCCCACAGAAAGTGGTGGGATAAGCAAGAGACCTATAACCACAGCCAATTAGTCAACCCAGGATAAGCCAGCAAGACAGACACCAGTGGTTTTCAACACAACCTAAAGTAGAAATACAGAGGCCTCAAAAACCTCAACAAAAAAGCAGCATTAATACTTACCCACCATGACTCAGGGAACTGAGTGGAAGAGTGGGTGGAAAGATTGTAAGAGCCATGGTGGAGGAGAATATCCAGAGACATGGTCCCCTTCAGTAACAACATACAAAGGGG